>JAAGNO010010215.1:48563-65364 GCA_033439905.1 Ceryle rudis
TCGCACACCTTGTTAGCCTGTAGTTGCCAGGCTGGCTATTATTGACTAGATGCAGAAGAAAAAACTCTTTGTTAGTGAATTCAAACTTGCAGTTCCCCGTGGATTCATACGGTAACCTTTTTGATATAGCATCACAGCTGCACAGCATTCACATAATATCAAGAGAATGGGCAAGCAATGCCACTCAGAAATTTCTTGTCTTGTTTTTTTTCTTTATTAATACCAAATTTGTTTTGTACAAAGACAGTGTTGCCCTTAGAAAAGCTTGATTTTCCTGAAATGCTTCCATTTTCCCTCAGGAGAGCTGAAGAAGAGCATTTAACTTGGGGTGATCTGCAAATTGTTCAGGTCAGGTCTAAGCAAATTAAAACTATTGTAGGTCAAGCCAGCCTGACATGAATCTTCTTTATCTGGAGTTGCACATACGTGTTGAGATCTGTGTATCTCTTCTGAAACAATGGAGATTCACTCCAACAATGTGGAGTGAACAAACAAGGAAGCCCAGTCAGCAAGAAAACAACCAGAAGGAAACCATTTCAACAAGGTGAGTGGAGAATAACTGTAAATACAACTAAGTGTTGAAACAGCCCAAACAAACAAAATATTTCAAAATATTTCCCACATTTACAATAAAAATTTGCCTACCAGTATCTCATTCTTTTATAAGTTTCCAACAGCTCGGTGTGGGACCCAAACTGAAGATGAAAATGGATGTTTAAAGGCAGGACACAAATCCGTGTCCTTCTTCTAGTGACACATCTGCTCAGAGACATGAAATTATTTTGTTAACTGGCAGAGACTACTGGACTGTGGTGGGATTTTCTCTGTTTCATAATCCCATATATGTTAGAGAATATCATATACTATCATTCCCATTCCATAGATAGGAAGGTGGGACTACGTAAGCACTGCTACATGGGCAATAACAGGAAACAGTTCAAGGACATTGGAGCTTCTCTAGCTATTAAAACTAAAAACGTATCACGAAAAACTCCCTTTGAGGTGAGCTGTCTTCCAGGACAAGACCACAAAGGCACCACATGAAACCATGAAGTGGAAGATGGTAAATAAAAAAAAGGAAAGACATGTTTCTTCAGAAAATGTGTGGTGAATCTCTGGGGCTCGTGCTGCAATATGATGTACAAGAGAAATGTTTGCATCAGCTCAAAAAGTGATCACATATTGGTGGTATGTGTAGACAGAGGATGAAGAAAAAGGGGGATGTTTTGAAGCCAGGGTGTTCTTCATGATCCTTTTTTGGCTGAACAAAGGTTCCTTTAGAGAGGGTAAGCCTGTCTGTGACCCTGGTCTCTCTAGATCTGCCCAGTCTCACCATGTCTGTGCTGTTCTTGACCCCAGCAACTGGCAGCACATTTTGTCTTTCTTATTCTCTTTTTGTGACACATTTCAGCTGCTACTCTTGATTTTTTATTGCAGATCTGTAGATGACTATAGGAGGCTGTGAGATGGGATGTGTTGTGCCCTGAGCAGCAAACGTTCTGCAGGTGCATCTGAACTTACCACCAGTGTACATTTGCCTGCAATATGGAGGACTGGAAGTGACAACCAAAACAGTGTCTTCTAAATTCATATTTCTACTCTCATGATCCCACAAATACAGTAACATTCACAGGCGTCCACACCAGGACAGTACTTGATGCAAAAGGGCCCTTCCTGGTCCTGACTAAATGCTGAAGGACCTATTACTTTGGAGTTGCTGTTTCAAGTCTCTCTGTTCCCTCATCCACTGTGTACACAAGCTGTCTATGTTTTCCTCTCCATGTGACTAGAATAATATGTAACAGGAGTCTGACGCTCCACTGCACGCACAGGTAAGTAGGCTTTATGGCAGAGGAGAATCTCAGACACGAAGGGACAATGCAGAAACACGTAAGGAGCTGAGGAAAGCTAAAGATGTATAGAAAGGGTCAACTTTAGCTGAGTTTCCTGCAGGTCCATTGCAGAGTAGCCTGCACAGTCAGTCAAAACAACCTCCTAGTTATTCTACTGAAGTTTTAGAAGAACACGATTTCAGTGCCAGCACCAAGACATACTGCTCTCCACAACTCAGAAATTGCAGAAGGAGATGTCTCCACCAAATGCCCACCTGGAACAACTCACTGAAGACCGATCTGCAGACTGAACTAAATAGACAGAACCTGATAAGTGGGAGTTGTGCTAAGGCTCGTATCCTCTACAAGGATCCAGCAACCCACTCACCATCGGGTTAAGCTCCTATTGAACATGAGCAGAGCTCCTTACATGTTGTGCAACACAATGGAAAATTGAGACCATACCATAGATGAGGACATAGGAGTTACGTGGTTTGCCTGAGGCCACACAGTGAGTCAGCGGCTAAATTATAAACTTGGGAGTCCCTGGCTCCAAGTCACTTATTCAATCTATGCTGCCTCTAAGGCATATTACATTGGGGGTATTGTATGGAAATGACATTAACTTTAAAGAGCAGTGTACAGTAGAAGCAAGCAAAATAAGTGGGCTGTATTGTGGCTGGTTTTTTTCCTTAAAAAAAAAAAAAGAAAAAAAGAAAAAGAAAAGAAAAGCGAGAAAAAATGGGCATGAGCAGGTTTGGAAGCATACAGTGTAAGTTAATTTTGCACAATTTGATTTCGAAACCTCCCTCCTGGATTAAAAACCTAAACACCAAGTTTCAGGCCATAATGGACCCTTTTTTCTACTCTTCTTTTTTTCTTCTCTCTCTCTTTTTTTTTTTTTCTGGCAATTCTGTTAACCCCCCAAAATAGAGGTTCAATATGGAAATGCTGACGGCTCCTTAAACAGAGCATCGCATCTGCAACGCTGTAATTACGCCTACTTCAAAATGCTCCAAAGAAAACAAAATTTTCTTGTTCAGACAAATCTTGAATGGTTTTAGCTCCAGAATTAAATCATTCAGACCAAAAAGGACTGTGTTAAGCATGCTGAACCAGGGCTGTACCAAGGAGATGTGGAAAGAGATAAATGCAAACTGATTTGACAATATTTACGTAATTAGATCCACATCTCTACTTTTCTCTCTTGAATGAGTAAAGACCAGATTAACCTTATTATTATTATGTTTATTTGATTGACCTAGGAATTCCATCTGGATAAAAAAGAGTCTAGATGTCTTTCTCCACGCACGCCCAGTGTGAAGCCAATCAACATGCCTTTCTAAGTAACAAATTTGTTTTATGTCATCTATCAGCAAGATACTGTAATAATGAATATAGCTTCAGTTCAATGGATGACTGCTCCTTAAAGACTGAGCAGCTTAAAGGTTTCCATCCTGCATTTTTATGTCCCCACAGAAAATTACTTGTCAGATTTTCCACTCTTGTGAAGACAGTGGTAAGGAAATGTGTGGTGCAGAAAGCGTGCATGGCACATTTAAACGAGGACACAATCAATATCTCAGCACTGCTTTTTTGGTGGAGGATGTTTGCTTATTTTGCAAGATTTTCTGTCATCCCAGTTCTGCACCATAAAACAAAAGCCAAGATGTGTGTAGGTACAGGACTCCAGTGTCGGAGATCAGAGAGTAAGAGAAAAGGGAATCATTTCTTCCACCACTTGCGACATGTAATTTTGATTGTTATGACTGTTTCAGACAAATAACCCTTCCTAACAATATGTACTAGATCCCTATTTAGCATAAGTAATACTAGATCAAAAATGAGGAGGAATTTGGTGTCAATCTCATTGCATTTGTAAAGGGAAAAACAGTGGTTTGAGTTAATAGCAGGAGAAATCTCAGCAAAAGGATTGTTACTTCCTTTGAGAAACTATTCTACCAGCTAATTAAAAGCCACTGTCAGAAACCTTCTCCTGGTAGTTCCCCTTATTTTCCAAGAAGGATAGTACAGTGGACGGAGGGTGGGACAGGTTCTGGGATTTCTTTCCCAGCTTTATGTAACCAAAACAGAGACACACAGTCTATCTTTATGCTCTCCAACCTGGACAACAAAAATATTCTTTTTTTTTCTGCATTTTTTATCACCTTGTTTACACAGGTTGCCATAATTTCTGGCCAGAGTCATCTTCTGACTACATGAAAGTGTAATACCCAGTTTAGACCACTCAGTGCTATGCACTATGCATCCAAAGAGATGGCCATCCAACCAACATTTCCATCATCAAAGCAGCATTTTGTAGCTGTAAATGAACATCTTGCCAATGCTTCTATTTGATCTGATTTTCCATTTCTTGCTCTAATAAGAACACAGGAATTTGCCACCCGGCTGCAATCTGAAACAGTTATGTTACATGAGACTCTGCATGTGACCTCATTTGGAGGCTCCCCTTACCACACAGTCTTGATTTTGACTTCCTCCTGTGCATTATCGCAACAGAATCCAACTCACACGCTTGGCTCTTCTGTTGGGAAAATGTTGTGTAACCTACAGCACTTGCACAGCAACCCTTCCCCCACAGGCAAGGTAGCCTCCAGCCAAAAGAAAGCTTTGATATTAAGAGCACAGCAATGTGTAAACCCATAATAATGCACTTGGACTGCAGCTCTCCTTTAGGAAAACAACAAAACAAAACACTCCTAATTAAGCTGTTGGCTCGCAGTGGTACCAAGTCCAAAATGATTTTGCCTCCATATGGAATTTATATGGAATGCAACATGCAATAAAACACCAGCACACCCAGATGTGGATGTTCCCCAGCTGTCTGTCTGCTGCTTTGATGGCAAGCTACAAAGATCCCTCCCTACATAGTCATCTCTGCGGGAAGCAAGAGGTGACTTCTCTGCGTTCACGTATCAAATTGAGAAGTGGAAGGGAAATTTTAGAAAGAGAACGTGCAACTTTACAAATGTAAACGTTGCACTCAGCTTTTATCTTCCGCATGTTCAAAACAGTGAGGTCTTAGTATCTGGTCCCTCTCAAACTCAGCAATGGGTCACACTCACTGCCAAAGAAAAACTCTTGGGAAGCACAGCGACTGTCTCCCCAGGGTTTCTGCTTGGAGCTGTCGATGTAGATGTTATTTTTCCCTGCAGCTGTTGGGGGCAGTAGACAATCAGTCCTGGGTTTCTGTAACCTATATGACCTGGGTGTGGATCATATACGGGCTGTATACATGCCCTGATGCTGAACAGATTTGCAAGCCACCTGGCATGTGTGGTAATACAGGGAAAACATAAATCCTGCCTTGAGAAATGGGTATTTCTGGTGGCCCTTGAGGTATGGTCTATTGTGCTCCTGATCAGGGTCAAATTCTCCTGTCTCAAATTGCAGCATGATTTAGCAGATGCCAGTTGATTTTGGCCAGAATTTTCCCATTTTCAAGCCATGAGTATTCTTATTTCAGATGTAGCTGCTGAATTTTCAAACAAGTTCCAGGAAATTAAGTCCATGGGTCAGGGAAATGGATTTGCTTTGGATAGAGGCAGGAAGCAGATTACAGGCAGAGACCAGCAAAACTAAATTTTGGAGGCTGTTTTTACACTAATGGCTACCAAAGATTGCTTTCTACCCTCAAAAATCCACTCTACAGCCGTAAGGCATGCTGGGCTTGCCTTATGGCTGTACTACTGTTACTACTACTACACGTTACTACCACAACATGTACTGAAGTGCATGTTGGGTTGCATGATGTGGGAAGGCCACAGCACTTGCACAGCAGGAACAAGGAGCTGGGTTCAGTTGCACCAGCCATTACTTGTTTCACATTTTAGCACATTGTAGGATTCCCTGGTCTGCACTGATATCTGTGATCAACTTTAAAATCATTCAGAAACCCTAAAGCAGAAGACCTCAGCTCATCCTCATCTTTAGATCCCAGAAATGAAGAGCCTTGTCTCCACTATTCACCCTCAGTAATCAATGGGGAGGGGGCAGTATCCCAGAGAACAGCTGAGCCCATAATCTGAAGACATCAGAAAAAGCAGCTGCTTGCTCCACTATTGAAGGAGACCAAGCACCTCAATCAGACTTAAGTCCTTGGTGCTAGATGGGCTGAACCCTGTACCCTACACCACCCTTTGACAGCAGTTTGGCCACCAGCTCAGCGATGCGGTGAAGCTCCTATTCACAGTCAAGCTGGACCCCTCTGCAGGAGGTCTGGAAGTCACCTCTATCCTCCAGCTTCCCAGCATTAGAAAACTTCCTGACTTCTTTTTCTGCCCTTCTCAACCTCTTCTTTTGCTAATGAGTGAGAGGCACCTTTCCATAAAACTAGCACGGCACAGACAGTTTGTGGCTTGCTTAAGCAAAGCTTAGTGGAGGTGAGTTAATGTTTTCATCCCACCTCTGAGACCTCTGATAGTCCCTTCAGGTCCTAGCATGGCCCATCAGTTGCTATCCTGAGGGTTTTGCTGTCTGCTGCTGTCTGTTTCAGGTGCTGCTTCTAATAGTGAGCTTAATGCAGTGAAAAGCAGAGACTTGCAGTGTAGCTTCCCATACCTGGGCTCCTAGTTTAGGTTTAGAGTCAGTGGGGAGAAATAGGAACATTCAGGGCACAGCTCATGTTTCCTATCAGAAATGGCTAAAATAACTGAGATTCTGTGTAGCTTTTGTGTTTTGTAGGAAGCATTAACTCTATGTGCCTCAATTTGACCTTCTACACTCATCTCTGTGAAGATGGGATTTTTTTTTTTTTTTCTCTAGGCTACTCTTACTCCAAAAACTGAGTGTTCTGTGACATACACTTCCCCACCTTGCCATACTGGGGACCCGCCAGGACAGCCCTAACTGCCTTCTGGGCTGGGTTGGGATGGGGAGGTAGCTGGTGTGCACCAGGGTCTTTCCCCATATGGGACTGCATCGTGGTCAGGTAATTGTAGATGTCTGGTACAACAGGTGCCAGAATGCTCCTTTAATAAAATCATTGCTTTTAATAAGAATAAGAATAAGAATAAGGATGAATGCCCAGTAGCTAAAAGGCTAGGCCTTGATCCTGAAAATACATGCTCACATGAGTAATTATATGCATTTAAGAATCCTCCTACAGTGCTCTGAGAACTTCAGTACAAGCTGCTCCAGTTCCCATGGGCTGCAGCAGACACGGGACACCCCAAGTTGAGGGGCTGATTTCATCATGCATGCAGTGACTTGTGTTCCTGGGTCTGAGTGGGCTCAGACCCCCAACCAGAGAGCTGTACCTCAGATATGTTCCTTTTTCCAGTAGCAAAAATGTAGTTTTGTGGGAGAGAAATGCCAAAATCAGGATTTTATTACTTAACAGGACATGGTTTGAGATTTTCGTACCCTGCAGCCTCCCAGTTTCCACTGACCTGTGTGATGCTGCGGGGATAGGCTTTAACAGGGATTAGTGGTTCCCATGTTGGAGCTATAAGCACAGTCCTGCCAATCACTTCAGCCTCCCAGTTCACACCAGGAGAATGATATAAGGTCCTTCTCACTTTCCTCTTAAATTTCAGATTCTTATTTAGAATATTTTCCCCTTTTGAAAGACCATCCAGGGACAAGCACATAGGGGATTATTTTAGCAACTAAGCTCCAATCCTGGACCATTTACAGGACTTGTTTTTAACTGGTCTTGTTTACAACAGGTTGAAATGGTTAATCGGAATTAGTAACATATGATATACCCAGGTGTTTCATACAGTGGCCATATAGGTTTTTTCCCTGGAAATACTATGTTACTACAAACAGCACTGAAATAGTTTAATATCTGTGTTGGAGAACTTCTAGGAATAAAGAGATCTGACTGAAGGAAAATATTCTTACAAAGGTTTTCCTGTACAGGCAGTTGCACTCTGACACTGACACAGTTCCTTCTAGCTTAACATTTTTAATGATGGGTTTGTGAGCAGAGCTATGAAAAGCTCCAGCCTGGAGAGCTAATACAGCAGTGAGGCTCACCAGGTGGTTTCTCTGTTCCACCCTAGAGGTAGCTGCATTTCCACTCTCTAAGTGAATGGTACATACTTGGGGCTAGATAGGTTTATTTTTCACTCTTAGGATGTTGGAGCAATTCCCCAGTCTGCAGTGGAGGTACTGCACAGCACAGCAGAGGCTCTTGGTACGTAAAGGACTTTTTGCTACTTAGTGAACACATTATTATTTTTTTTATATATATGTTACAGCTTGGCCTTTCTCTGCTAGGGGTGAAAATAAACTTGGGTTTGGCTTAGCTAAATAGGACATTTTCCTGATTCTTCCTCAGTCGTCCGGATGGTGAGGAGATTGATGAGGGAAGGTGAGAGATGTTTCTGAACTAAATGTACTTGTCCTCTAATTCTCACAGCCTGCTTAATAATCAGCATTTAAAACCAAAGCAAAATAAAACAAAAATCTCTGAGATACTACAGTGTCCAAGGGATGTTTGGATAAGTGAAGGATTTGAGTTCATGGATCCTACCTCTCCCTTTCCTTCTGCCTCAAGTTGCCGAATGGTTGGGAGCAACCCAGATGGGCTCCAGCACAAGAAGACAACCTTTCCACAAGGAATAATGCTTCTGGCCAAATGTACAACCAGTTCTACCGCTAATTTGGCCCGGAGTAGAAATGATCATATGTTTTCATTAAGAAAAGCAGGAACTCCTGGCTTGTACCATTTTCAGCTCTGAACACTGACAGAGAATTTCTCTGGAGAGGCAGCTCAGAGCAGCTGTATTTCTTGCACACACATCTTATCCATTTTATAATCAATACTAAGAAGAAGTCACCACGTTAAATAATTTCATTCTAGTTTTCAGAACACCACCAGCCCAGCAAAAAGCACTTACCAAGAACAGCAGGCAGCGACCCCTGTGCCTACACTGCTCTTGCAATGACAGCAATCCCTTCCACAGCATCCCTTCCTCGCAGAGCTATCAGCTCTCAGCAGTGAGGGATGGCTGCCCTCAAATCAGTATGTGTGGGACAGACTTACGGCCTGCTGCAGCTACCTTTATATTTCATCACACCCCTGAGGTTGGCACACATGCTGCTGAATGGCTGACTGCAATGACCACATGCTTTTAAGACCCATCAGCAACCTAGTGCAAATCATTTTAGGAAAAGTCTTGATATTAGTAAACTTTTAATTTGTTTAATCCCTCCTGAGAATTTCTACAGTGCTTCTAAGTCTTCCTCTGGCAAATATCCATTTCCACATATCACTGCCTATTGATTTCAATTTATGCCATGGAATTAACTGACACAAATATTATAGGTGTCAAGAAAATTGTACCCACTACTGAACTGAACTGAGTGAAAGGAATAGCAATGTCCCACCAATTATTAACTTGTGTACTTTCACGTTTTTCTGCTTTTGATGTCAAAATTGCCAGTTGTCAAAATTGCCATCAAAGAAGCCTTGGTTCACCCTTCTGTAGAAGGGCTGTAGAAGAGCCAAGCAGAGAGGACAGGAGGGCGACTCCCATAATAAGCCTCAAGACTGGATGGTCCAGAAGATGCCCTCCAGATCTGTGTTCCTGTGAAGGGTCAGGTGTAAAGACATTTTCTCCTTGTAGACTTTTGCCCACAGAGAAAGCTTGGAGGTAAGGGCTCGAAGTGTTATAGAAAGTCATACCCACAAGGAGGGACAAGCCCTTATGCCAGGGCAAGATACCGTTGGATTTACACTACAAATCAAAATTGCCTTTTTCTTCCATTTCCCATTCTACTGCCATTACCTAGTCAGTCTTAACCATCATTAGTAGCTCTTTTAGAACATCACTGTTTTTTGAGATATCTCACCCTCCTATTAAATATCTGCATTTTGGATTATTATTCCCAGATTTATTAGTTTGCCTTTTTCCAGACAGAATCTCATTCTGTTTCTTGCTCATATTTCTAACCTCTGGTTCAATCAGTGTTATTTCTCTGTCTTCACTTCATTCTTTCCAGCGCAGCGTCCTGTGCAGATCTAGTTAATGTCCTTGGTTACACCTCCTTCCAAGACCATTAATAAAAGTATTAAATAATGTTGCTGCTAGCACAAATCCATGCAGCACCCTACTGTTCACCTCCATCATCTTCAAGACCACAGCCATCCATCATGTGCACCACTTATCACCAGCAAAGAGACTTTGCAAACTAAAGCTGGTCTGTTTGAATTACATCGTTAGCTCTGGGTCAGGACAAAAGGGAAGAAATGTCAAGTGTTGGTGGCAGAAGGAGGTGGAACAAGGGCTCGATGATGATATCACTCAAAGCCACTCCTTATCAAGGAATCTAAATGGATCGATGGAGAGAAACATAATCTCTCTGTGCATCCTACCATATCCTGTAGCAGAGGTTTCCCTCATGCACTCTGGTCTAGCTCTACCACAGAACACATATTTGAGGGAGGAACTATATATTATCCCAAGAGTTACTTCACCAGCTGATGCACAATGGGAATAGCTGTCACCGGCAGAAGAGAGATACTGTTTGTTCCTACATAATTATTTCCAGTAAGAAATAATCACATATTCAGACATGAATTAAAATCAAAGAAGGAGACGTTCAGAGTGGGTGCACTGCCACTCTGCTTGCTGCTGGGATCTGCCATGAGGGATACTGGTAAAGCTGAATATCAAAAAGCGCTGGGCTGTAACAGGGGACTTCTATCATTTCTGGGCTTCTACACCAAGAAGGAGGTTGGTAGAAAAGCAGGAAAAGTACTTTCCATCCAGGCTTCTTTAGGAAAGCAACATATTCCCCATATACTAGTCTAGACATGTGGCATGTACAGACTGATGTCAGGAAAGTAAGCGTTGCCACACTGAGTTAAAGACCTGAGGCCCAATGAGCACAAAATCCTGCCTCAGATAGTGGTCAGCATCATGTACCTCTGGGAGAGGTGTAGCTCTCCCAAAGCATGCAAAGCTGGCACAACCTCTGTGCACCACCCCTGCCCTCCTTCTAGGGATTACTGCTGAGGCTTCAGGACTATTTTAATCCCTGAAGCACAAAGTATAACAGTTTTTCAAACTGTTTGATACAGCTGTGAGAACTGTGGATCCACAAGCTAACCACAGAAATGTCCCAACATCATCTGCAGGATAATGAGTCTCCAGAAGTCCAGAAAAATTCAGTGGGAAAATCACATCCAAAGACAATACATGTAAACTAGGGTGGCTGCTCTGGCCTCACTAGCTAGTTTCTGGACACTTGCAGATCTGTTTCTATTAGAAGAAGCTTTTCTGTTTCTTGAATGTAATCCTGTTTAACTAAAGAACATGCCCACAAAATCCTGTTTCTCTGACTGCAGTAGAAACAAAGAAAAGCAAGCAGCTGTTTTGCTCTGAAATATCCAAACTTGCTCCTGTAGCAATTTCTGTGCCTAAAAGCTGCTCTCTGTACTCGAGAAATCCTTTAACAAATGCAAGTGAAATAAAGAAACGTGGAATTAGGTAGAATTAGAATTATAGAGCTAGACTTATTCTGGACAGCAGGTAGAAAAAGCACTTAAAGAAAATACCGAGTAAAAATATTTCTTGAGTGTCTGTACATCTTTAGCTCTAAGTTGAATACACTGATAAATTTTAAAGGAATTGGTCCAGTAGCTTATCAAAGCACCAGGAGCTCAGTTTTGAGGAGCTATGGCAAATAGAAGATATAGGACATAGGTAAGAGGAAATAGGAGCAAAAAATACTGAAATTATTGTGTGTTTTTAATTAAAAATAGCAGTTTGAGAAATTTAGTCAACTTACATGTCACTGCTCAGATATTATAATTACAGTTAAACAAGTTTGAACAGAAAAGCAAAAGAGTAGGACAGGTAGCAGAGCATAAGGGTGAAAAGGGAATAATAAAAATATGAGCCACAGAGATCATGATTTCAGACAAACAAGAAAGGAGGCCATTTCCTGCTAAAACTTCAGAATTGCTGAGTACAGAGCTACAAACACACCAATTTTAGCAGAACGATTTCAAATAAATTAGATCATTTCTCATGAAGGTTCCCTGCCTTGGGTCAGATTCCTGCATCTGCTTGAACCAGCCTTTGACCTTCCATGGTTCTCAGGTGACCTGTCTGTTTGCAGATGCTGTGCCATGATCACAGTGGGTCCTATAGGACCTGGCTGCTCTTGGGTGTGCCACACGACTAAACATTTCACTGGGAATTTTTATCCCACATATATATGAAGTGGCATTCATCCTCCGGGGTCTGAATGGAGCTTTTGTGCACCCCAGAATGGTGCATTTGATGGCTCAGTGGATTGGGCATAATTGCTTAATCAAATAATAATTTTTATCTTTAAATATTTCCTTTGCTCACCATGCTAAGCAGACGTTTAAAAAGAAAGTAATTGTTTTTTTTTCATAATTTTAGGCATTGAAACAGCTTGTGAGAAAAGGGTGGTAAGTCTGATGTGCTGCCTGAAATCCGGTTGTGTGCTAACATTTGAATTACTTAATATTCCTATGTTGTTTAATCTAATAGGGCAATAAATTTCACTTTCTATACTAAACTATGTCAGTGCTCTTTCATGTATTAAATAGCTGCTTACTGCCTGGGACTCAAGGGAAGCGATCCTTCTGATTTAAGGCATAATTTATCCTGCCCCTAGTGCAGACCACCCTGCCAGTGATGCATCTCCTCGTGGTCCATCTCCCCTTCCCACTGCAATCACGTAACACAACACAAGGTGACAACAGCCATGATGCCTGTGATGATGTTGTGTGAGGAAAGCAAGGAATTTTCTTGCAATGTGGCATGCGACAACAAGAAACCCCTGTTGTGGGGGTTTTAGTATTTTGGAGGGTACAAAGTGTCAGCAGTGAAAACACCTGGGTGACTGCAGGTTTAAGCACATCTGCCCTGTGTAACCAAACACGATGATGAACGTGGTGGAACCACACGCGGTATGATTTGTCATTTTATTTCTTGTGTAAGCCAGACAAAGGAGTAAAGCAATTAAGGGAGAAGAATTTGCTCCTCTTTCTAGAAATGTCTGGCCTTTGAGACGCTCACAGACAAGGTTTCTTCCCTGCGACACCACACACCAACCCTGTGCTCTGACCTTGCTGCCAACGGAGGCTCCTTCATCTGCCTGACAAGTGTTTACAATTAACTTATGATTAAACGTGCTGAGATAATGAGATGCTTGCTTAGCCTGCCCTGGGATGCTGAAACTCCAAGAGTTGAGAGTGGGAAGAAACATTTTGTCTCGTTTTTGCATAAATACAAGGTTGTGGCTATGGCTCCTCAGTGCTGCCATTGGTGATGGGGACAACAACAGCTCTTCAGGAGTGAAACCGCTTTGGAATTTACATGCAAAACTATTTGCTTGCATTAGGATAGACACCGGACCTGGGCAGGCAGGGCAAAATGAGTAAGCATTTACTGTACTTTCTGGTGTATTTCTCTATTTAACCAGACCAGCACACAGGTGTAATGAACAACAGTGGTTTAGCTGCTGGCAAAAAGGAAGTGTTTCCTGCTGCCCATCTGCCAGGGATCTGGTTTTCTTCCACACAAATGCATTTGCAGAATGCGAATGCTTTCTGCAGGGAATCATGGGGTGAGTCCACTTCTGAATTCTGATCATGTAAAGTGTGATACAGGTGTGAAGGGGCCTGTGTGTGAAGAAGAGAGAAGGTAAAATGGCATTTCTTGAAGTCAGAAGAAAATCAGTGCTGATTCCTCACAAGTGTGTCCTTATCTCTAGGGGGGGAACCAGGCGCACCCTGCCCATCTGAAATGAAGAGGCTGTTCAGCCAGCAAGATTGTGTCCTGTTCCAGCAGCAGTGTAACAAAAGGAAATTGGATTTATTTAATATTTTTTAATGCAGAAAGCTGTCTGGACCTCTTCTTACTGTGAGGAAATGTAAGGAAGTGTGTGAACATGCAGTCTATTACGGAATTTCCTGTTCTTTTCTTGATTCGCAACACCTTTTGGCAAAAGGCAGGGTTAAGATTATAAACTGAGACACACCAAAACTTTACACTGTCTTGAGCAACTGCTTCGCTGCAGCTGAGATGCACTAGCGTGAATAAGAATTCTCATTTGTACAATTCACATTGAATTCATACGGACTACAAAGGAAAGTAAATTAACTAGGCATAAGATGCAAGATCTGGCTACCAGTATGTATGATTTTGCTCCAGAGTTATACAAGGTTATTTACAAATATACATTATAATTTCTAATCTTAAAGTATACCAGCTTTGAAGTTTTAGAAGCTACGCAGGACCCAATCCAGGTTTATGTGCGTATCTAATTTCTCTTTAGATCCCAATTGATATCATTGAGGTTCAATACCTGGGTGCTACAACAGTATAAACCTTAACACTGGTATTATGAAGTCCATAGTAACAAATAGTAGTGTTGTTATCAAATTACAGTGCAATTTTTACCCCTATACATCCTAGACTATTTTGTTAGTCAGTGGAGAAAAACTGACAATGCCAAATTTACCTTATGCTAAATTGGGTAGAAAACCTTTCCAGAAGTGATTGTTTCTGTCCTCAAAGTATACAAGCAGCCTGGGATCACTGATTCAGCTGGGTCCACCTGGCAGACATCTAAAATTAGCAGAGCTAACTCCATGCAGCCTGTTCACTCCTTCCATCCTCACTCTCAGTAGCACTGCTCTGGGCTTTGGTAGGCGCCTGTAAATTAAGACAAGTCTCCTGGGGAAGGTCTGGAGGACCTGCTAGTGCACAGGCAATAAATTTAAGCTACAGGACAAAAGGGAATCAAGGTTTAAGCAGAATCCTCTGGATTTACCTTCAGTAATCAACAAAAATTTTTTGTTCGTGCAAGAATCTTTCAGGAGGAATTTCCATCAGAAGTTGCATTATTTTAATTACTTCATTAAACCAGTATGAACTGAAATGGAAACTCTTAATTATGTTTAGGTAGGCTAATAGGATTATGTTAAATCTGTTTTTGTAATATAAATGTAAAAATTCATCCCCAAGCACCTCAAACTGAGGTAAATAAACTGCATGAAACATCCACAGCTCTTTTTTTTTTTTTTTAAGGAGGGGGCTTTTTTAGCGGTTTGTGTTTTTTTTACCTTGACAACTGATTTAACCTTTTCCTCCCTTATTTCTTCATACCACTCCCTCTAGAAGGAGCATCACTCTCCAATCAAATGTAAACATTAGATTCAAGCTAGGCATCTTCCTGGGCTCTCCAACCTGCCCTGCGAGAGGAACGGGCAGAGCAGCAGTATAATTCATCTCACCTAAAAAACCCCATCACTTGATTCAAGCCCACAGCCCCAGTTTCTCTGCAGGGACTGTCTCGTGTGTAGCAGAGATCTAGAAGTCTATAGCATGTAAAGCTAGTGAGATGAATCCCGTTACAGGCATCGAGATCTGAGTCTAGCTCAGCTTCTGAGTTGCTATGGCTATCCCATACATCAGTGTGTTTGAAACGTTCCCATTTTCACGGGAATGCTGTGTTCACTCCCAAAATGAGTCAGCAGAGCTTTCCTCCGCTGTCTGGCAGGTTCACTTGCTTCTCCAAAATCACTGGAACCACCTGGGTCCAAACAGACACTTCTTCAGATAAGCCTGAACTGAACATTTTCAGTTTCGTATCGGCCTAAGATAGAATAACTGGTTTTGGAGGAACAACGGTATCTTTAAATAGCTCTGAAAATGAACATGATGTAAAAGGCTCCCAGAGGTATGTTTGTGTAAATGTAAGCATATGTTTCTGCATTTGTTTTCATATTAATGTTATTTTAGTATACATTTCATTGCTAGCATTTGAAAGGACTTAACAATATACTGATAGTACACATTACAGTCCTCCCACATGAATTGTTCCTGAATGTAGCGATAACGCTCTTTCCAGCACTTTATGCATCAGAAATATTTATTCATTTGCCTTCATGGGAATATTAGGCAAAGCATATTAAATCAATAGCTATGCAGAGGGTTTTGTTTTTCCATTAAGTCTCCAAAATAAAACTGACAAACTGATTAAACGGATCACATCTTGCAGTTTCCAAAGTCTGCTTTATGGGCTAGTCTGTGATATTAATCAAATGCTGAGCCAGGGGAAAACATTGATCAAACTCAGAGAATAATAGATGCAGACCCTCCACTAGTGTAAGACGGAATAATTCAGTATCTCTGCCTCAGTTTATATTGGCTGAATGTCTAGTCCACAAGCTTTACACCGACAGCTCTTTTGAAAAGACACTACGTATTTTCACTTTCCTATTCACATCATAGTAAAAGATTTAGACAGCGAGTTCTTTGAGGCAGGGTTTTCCACATCTGTCTACAACAGGCTGTGTGAATATACAGCTTCCATATACTAGAGGAGAAATAGGTTTTCCCACCTCCAAAAGGGTTGCTCGTGCTTAAGACACGAGTCCCTGCACCTGTTTTCCATCGCACTCTCGGTGCAATGTGCTCATCGCTAACTGTAAAACCACGACTCTGGGCTCCTCAGACCGAAACTGCGCATCAGAGCTGTGGCCAGGAAGGAATTTCCCAGAGCTTTCAATGTGGGGGGTGTTAAATATTCTTTTGTGGTTGGTGGCATGGTCTACTTCTAGGATCACCTGAAATTTTGCCAGTTTCTCCAGCTCACAAGCACCCGTGTTCACCCAGCAGCTGTTCCCAACACGCCTGGGTGACCCAGGTCACAGGGCATTTCCCCCAAACCTAATTTATAGAACGAAATCCACAAGCATGATGCAACAGCAAAGAGAATAAGAGATATGAGGAGCCTAACATACCTACAACAGGTAGGAACTGGTTTTGCAGTCATGCTTACTTTCATGTCATCTCATCAACAGGATCTCTATGTCCCTGCTATGCCTGTCATCTACAAAGCCATAATACCACTGACAGACCCCACATGTCTGCAGTGTCAAGCAATATATTACAAAAAAAAAGAAAAAGAAAAGAAAAGAAAAGAAAAGAAAAGAAAAGAAAAGAAAA
>JAAGNO010010215.1:65464-89676 GCA_033439905.1 Ceryle rudis
AAAGAAAAGAAAAGAAAAGAAAAGAAAAGAAAAGAAAAGAAAAGAAAAGAAAAGAAAAGAAAAGAGAAAAGAAAAGGAAAGAAAAGAAAAGAGCAACGGAGAGAACACTTGTTATGGTGCAAGATCACAAGTGACAATCCAGAAGTCCAGATTTAATCCTGATCCTGAGTCCTTTCCCTTTCCTCCCTTTGCCTCCTTTTATAAGCACTGTGCTTTGCAATTGAACTTGCAGCAGACACTGCCCATGGGTACCTCACCTGGAGGGATGGCTTTTATATATAGGACTTATATATAAGTAACTGGGTCATATCTATGATTCATCTTGTCCACTATCTTGCCTCTGACAAGGCCAGCAGTGGATGCCTAGCATAAGAAAAGACTGTTGTACTGATATTTCCACAGGATACTGCAGCTTGGGGCTGGTGGGTTGGGACATTTTATTGTAAGGGCAGTTGTGAGCTGACAGAACCCCTATGAGCCAGTAACTGCAACATTTGGACTGCACCTTTTCATGCCAGGTTACTACTTAACCCCAAGCTAACCACTTCTTATCTCCACTAACTCCCCATCAACCTTTAGCATCGTGACAATGAAAAATAGTTGTAAAAGTTAGAATGAAAGGACCATTGCTACATGATCTTGAACTCCTCCCACTGAAGGTTCTGGCTGGGACCTGGTAGCATGCAGGTAATGACAGCAGCAGAATAGGGGACAGCAGCAGGGTGAGACAGGCTCCTTGTCACCTCAGTCAGATGCTGAATTTCAGGATGTGTGCAGCCTCATGCATAAAGCCAAATCAATTACTGCCTCAAAAGTGTTCTGTGAGTAGTTCCACATAAAGTGTCGCTTTCTCCTCCTATCTCAGCACAATAGAATACATTCAGTGCAATAATTAGGAAGACAGATTCCCCTTATAAACATTTTCTGCTCTTGTATATACATTTTCCATTTTTGAGCCCTGTGGGACCATTAGCAACAGACCAGTAAATCTTCAAGATCTATTCCCCATATGAACACGATTCTCTGTAGTTTGCCAGGTTACAAGAAATATAATTAGGACTCCTTCACCTGACAGATTAATGAGTCAAACAGCAAAGGCCAGATAGCAGTAAATTAAATACCTAAACACTGCGATCTCCACACATAATATAATTGTGAAATAGCACATCTTTTGTAACAGCCTCGGCCATTTCAATGCATAAATTCTTTATAACATATCAGTTTTATGGTACTTTTTTATTGTACCTTGGTATAAATATTTATACTCGTAGCTTGTCTTGCCAGTAAATATTTAGCATTTGGTACAAAACGGTGACAGCCCCAGGTCCGTGCACACAAAACGCTGCATGGATTTGTCATGTGAAAGCATTTAATGAGCCACCAAGAATGTGCATTTGGCAATAATCACCTTTTAGAAGAACTAACAAACGCTCGACAAGCTGCTTGTTAAATCCTGCGCACCCCCGGACTCAAAAGACGGAGCTCCCGACGTGGTGAAAGCAGATGCATCCGACCGAGGCCAGCCTGTTTGATTAGCTTAGATTAACACGCACTTGTGGAGGAAAGAAAAAAAACCCAGACCTCTGGCGGAGTTCTTAATCCTGTTTCAACAAGGAGTAGTCAGATTATGTCATTTTAGAGGCAAATTCTATAAAAAAACCTGATTGAGTCGTTTTGTAGCCATGCTGCGGTTTTATTCTACTGATGATAAAATTTACAGGGTTTTATCTGGGATTAAATCCTGAATTCCTGCTCTCTGTAAGAATTCAGAAGAAAACAAGGTTTTTGCTTAATTTTTGTCATAATGAAGCTTAAAAAACCAAGTTAGAGCATAAGCTGTTTTCTCGCATAGCTTAAAGTTCCCCAGTATCTTAATATTTAGGTGTAAAATGAGATGCAACAAGCTGATTCAGTGGATGATCATCAGCAAAGTTGCACAGTATGGCTATAATCATAAAAAAACCCCCAAACACTTGCTTTCAACACTCAGCTTTTCAGTCCTCATCTTTTACAGCTACTCAAAGAACCCCCAGCCTGGTCACGCTTTGTGAGGACAAGCTCTCCACAAACACATACTCTAGCCACTCATTAGCTACCTCAATTTCCTTGGGGTGGGATTCATCTCACCTAATTAGCTATCGCCACTCCAGCGGTCTGCGCAGAGCCCATCTCAGGGGTTCCCCCCCAGCCACGGGAGAGCCGGCCACCTCCCGAGAGCGATTCATTTTGCCTGAAGAAGGAGTGAATGGCCCCAGGAAGGTGCCTCCATCTCCCCGGGGTCATTAGAGGAAGGCCGACTGACGGGTTTAGACTAGACACCTTGGTTTTAGACAGCTCAAGTTAGGTGAGAGAAACCCTACCCTGTGAGTGGGAGCTGATCCCGCTTTCCCGCTTTCCCGCATGGTCTCATTGTTCTGCTCAACAAAAAGGTCTTTCTTTGGGGTGAGGCTCAATGTGGACATCCCAACAAGGTGAGGCCAGGAGCACTTCCACTGGAAATTGTTACCAGGAAAAAGACCTTTCCTGACCTCTTCACAGGAAAAAATTCCCCTCAGACTTCTCAAAAAATCCCAAACTCATGCATAGCACTTAGTTACCCATGTGCTCAGAGCCAGGTAGCTCACAGTACACTTACTGGCCCCAAGCTCTCCATGAGAAAAATGTTATTTGGTGTTCCTCCACATCCAAAGTTTAGTGGATTACTAAGGTTATCATGCATGTGATGACAGCAAGGTGGTTCTTCCAGCCCTGCTGGTAGTTTTCCCATTAATCACTGAATAGAGCAATTCTACTAAAAAGCAGGGTTGCACTTGTGTTGCTCAGGCACAGCGTGAGCTAACATGGGATCATAGAATCACTGAATGGATTGAGTGGGAAGGGATCTTTAAAGATCATCCAACCCCTCTTCTGTGTGCAGGGACATTTGCATCTAGACTGGGTTGCTCAGAGCCTGGGCAACCTGAGCCAGTGTTTTGCTCCCCTCATTGTAAAATTTTTTTCCTGAATCTGCCCTCTTTCAGAAAACCATCACCCCTTGTCCTGTCGCAACAGGACCTGCTAAAAGATTGTCCCCATCTTTCTTACAGGCCCCCTTTATGTACTAAAAGGCCGCAATAACGTCTTCTCTGAACCTTCTATTCTCCAGGCTGAAGAACCTGTCCTCAGCAGAGGTGTTCCAGCCCTCTGCTCATTTTTGTGGCCCTGCTCTGGACATGCTCAAGCAAGTTCATGTATCTCCTGTGCTGAAGACTCCAGAACTGGACACAGTACTCAAGGTGGGGTTTCACGAGAGTGAAGTGTAGGGGGAGTAGCATGTCCCTCAACCTGCAGATCATGATTTTTTTATAAGGCCCAGGATAGGACTGGATTTCTAGGCTGCACCTGGGCACTTCCAGCTCGTACCATATCATCATCAGGTGTTACCAACATAACACCTTTGTAGTCCAATCTAAATTCAGGTTACCCTCAGCACAGAGGGCAGAGACTGTCACCTTAGCATTAAAAAAGATTAAAATAAACCCCCAAAGCAGCCCAAACAAAAATACAGTTCACAGATACAAGCCTGAACAATGCTGTTGATGATTTTTATATCTGAATTATCCAATTTGATGTAGAAGGCTTTGTTTCCTTTCGTGAACACTTCAGTAACGTCATTAAATACTTATCAGCTTTGGCCAATTTCTGCCTGCATGATGACCTACCCTTTGGAGTAGGGAAAATAAATGAAACTGAATTTGCAAAGCTTATAGGGCACTTCAGGATAGTGCCAGTGGAGAGGGATAACCAAAGCACAGATGAGGAATTTTGCCTGTGTTTTTTCCCATTTGAGACATGAACCTCAGGAATAGCACATGGTGATTGAGGGCTGTTACTACCATGTTTTTGGTGCCCATAAAGTACCACAGAAATGCTTTGCAGGAATGTGATGGTGTGGGAAGTAGATGGTTCAAAGTTGAATTGTCTCTGTTTCAGGGATGGATGTGCCCCCACTCCTGGTACATCAACGCACTGTGCAGCCTCCTGGGTGCTCACAGAACCCTTTCAGCTCTTACTGCTGCTTTACTGAAACTCAGGACCCCACCTTGGAGGTGTTTAAGTGCCTGCTGAGGTTGTCTAGCACAGAAAGCCACCTGGCTCCCCTTGATGCCACTTGGTATACTGTCCTACCTCCATCAGTGCTGGGTCCTGAGGCCACCCAAAGACAAGTGGGTTTCCATTGCTGGTGCTGTGGGGAACTCACTAACCACAAGGTAAATTGTCTGCTGGAGCATCCCCAGAGCCAGGAACCACTGTGCCACAGCTCAGAAGCTGTAAATGGTGGAGTGACAGTGGCCTCAAAACCCTGGGGAAGGGGGACAGTAGAGAAAAGCAAAAGGTGGCAGTAAGGATGCATCCAGAGGGGTTCACAGACTCCATGTCACATCTTGGGGTGCTCCCTCAGTGACACCACAGGAGTGTGCACAGCACAGCACTTCAGTGCCCTGCAGCTCATTGTCACAAACAACTGGTTTCTGAGTCAAAGGGTTGGAAAAGGATTGGGCCATCATGAGGAAAGGCCAGAGTGGCCACCGGACATGACAGCATTGCAGCAGCAAATCCCTCATCTGCATCCATGCCCTGCAGAAGCCACTACAAGCATCACCCAGCACAACTTCATTGTATTCCTCCCCACAAAACAAGAAGGGGAGATTTTTATTGACATAAATCATGTTTCCAAGGCTGACTTTAAAAACAGCCCCTTTCTCCACTTGCGCAAATAGCAAAGGGTGACCACCAGGATTTTAATAGTCCTGCAAAACCAGGAGTTGATGGAGGGTTAGAGGCCCAGAAGATCCCATTCTGTAGGGAGTGGGATTTATTCAGCATTGTGCTGAGTTCTTGTGAAATAAAACCACCTGATCCCCAGACAGGACTGTAAGGGCTGACCGCTCCAGCAGCTCCTGGACCAGACAAGCACTGAGCAGCTCAGGTTGTATTTTTCTTTTCTCTTCTTTGATGCTGGGATGTTAGCATGTTGCAGGGGGTCTGGTAGCAGGGCGGGGGGGGAGGTGAGAAGGATGTGCGAGACTCAAGGGGCCTGTTTTGGCTATGTCTGTGTGGGCGACCGTCGGTTTCAGTTTGTGTGAGCGTGGAGCCCAGCTTGCGAGGGAGCGTGGGTGGCACGGCGTGCCTGTGTGTAACAGACTGTGTGGGTTTGGGGCTGTGGTACGGACCAGTTTGTCTGCGAGCATGTCCCGTAAATGCTTATACTGTTAAAGGGAAATATTTTATAACAATGAGAAAATAATAATTAATAATAGAAAAAATTAGTTATCTGTGGGGGAAGGAGGCTGCAGGCTGGTACCCGGGCAGCTTCCCAGTTTGGTCTGTGCCACGGCAGAGGCAGAACACCCTCCAACTATAAAAATGACCAGAACGTGCAGTTGTTCCTCCCCAAACCAAAAGCCTGTGTTTGGAAACAACCAGCACTTTGTTACATCATCCCAGCTTCTGACCTTGGACAGCTTTAAACCCAATTGGTTAGTCTGCTTTTTTTTTTTTTTTTTCATTTTTGAAGAAAAGAAATGAAATGAAAAACAATAATACTGTCCTCATTTCCATGAATGTGAAGAAGAATAAATTTTCCACAGTTTCACCGCTGTCATTTTCAGGAGTATTACTTTGGACGCGCATGAGTGCGACTGATAGGTGAAGTCAACTTCATTTCTCCTGGGCCTGGGGGCAACAGAACCTCTGTGGGCTTTGCTGGGCAAGGGGGGACAGGAAGGAATCTTTTATTTCACAGTGTGCCCAGCTGCTGGGATAGGATTAAGGTGTGGATAAGAAGGAAAGGGACAACCCCTCCAAGCAACAAGCAGGCCAAGAAAGCTTTTCAGGGATGGCCCATCCCTATTTCACCATCCCAATAAGCTCTCCTGTTGCTGGCCCTTTGATTCAGTGTGAACACTGAAAACCGAGTCAATTCACAGGGCTAAAGCAGATCATTGAAACCCTGAGCACTGAAATACGCCTCCTTTATCAGCCTATCTCTGTCTCCGTATGATCTACATGATAGGGATGAATATTAACTTCCTTTGAAGAAAATAAAGTGAAGCAGCCACATGTTTTACCTGGCAAACGTATGCAAGGGTGATTCATTCCAAGAACGCTCTGAAAAATCCCCACCTCACTTTTACCTCTAGGAAATTCCCTTTTCATGGGAATGAAAATCACAGCTCCCACGCCCACAGATGCAGTGCTTTGGCACTTCGAAAGGCTAGAGATGCTTTGCCACGGCCTAGCTCATTGAGATTGCTCTGCGACAAGCAGAGCACAAGCAATAATTTCCCCTAACCGGATCAGATACATTTTTTTTAACCGGTGCATTTTTATAGTGGGCTTAAGCAGCTTCCTATGCTCCTGTTGTTGCTTTTAATTTTTTTCCCTGCTTCGGGGGAAACCCCTGCAGGGGGAAGAGAAAAAAAAAAAAAAAAGAAAGAAAGAAAGAGAGAATAAATAAATAATGAAGAAAATGTTTCTCTTTCCCTCTCGATGTCAGGAATGTATGGAAAGCTTTAGGCTGCAGCAGTATTTTGACACTGTGCGCAGTACTGCTCCCCTCCCCTATTCCTTTGAGGTTCATCTTTCAGACCACAGCTCTGTTCCGCTGCCAACTCGTTGGAAGTGTTTAGTGACTGGAGAACTGTTGCCTGCTCTCTTCAGAACTTCACACTTCATTTTTCCAGATCCCTGCGAGCAGCAGCAAATATTTCACCAGCCTGGTTTGCTGGCTACCACCATAAATCAGACTTAGGACCCAAAAAAATATCCAGGCCTGTCAAGGCATTAAGCTTTATTTTCAGGCTGGATCTAGTGGTAAATGAGGGCTTGTATTTTCCTTTAAAACTGTAAAGGGATTTTAAGGATTGTCGTTGGACAATGGCCAGATTCAAAAGATACACTGCAGAATGTAACTGGTTAGAGGAGATTTGAAAAAGTCTTAAGTATGAAAAATGGCTTTTCTTAAAGGTTTTTCAATGAAATGTGAAGCCAGACTTGAATTTCATAAAGGCTTTGGCATAGGCTATTTACAAGGAAATCAATTGGGAAAGCGAAGAGAACGATGCTCCTGAGCATTTGAGGGGCTATTTGTCCCAGCCTGCCCCTTCAGATTCACTGGGCAGAGATGTGACATGGATGTCACAGAAGCAACAGCTAAGAAAGGTGTATCCAAAGGTTATTTGTTTGATACTAATTGCTTTAAAAATCAGATATAAAATAGGAACCTGTATAATGCTGTAGATTTGTCAAAGTTTGTAAGGCAAAGATGCTCAGGAAACTTGCTCTTCACTGCCCAGACCAGAATTAGATTGCAGTGGGTTGGGTTTTTTTATGACAGCCGCTTGAAGCAAACGACCCCAATTCCCTCAGTCTGCTCTTCATTACCCTAAACAAGCAATGAATAGAAACTAGGTGGGGAGTCTAGAGCAGGGCTGGATTGCCAGCATTGTCACAGGCTTGCTCTGTGACCTTGCGCCACTAAGATTCAGCGATCTGGTAGCTGTATACAAATGGTCCTTTTTTGCATGATAATAACGACCAAAGTAATTTGCACAATTTAGCTTCCAGGCAGTGGCAAGATGAACATCAGCAAAAATTCCCAACCAAGACATCATCACGGGTCCCATGCCTCAGTTTCCCCCACACCTGAGAAACAAGGGGAAGACTTGACCCAGACAAAGAGATAAGAACTGCTGCTTTTCCCCACTGCTCCCATCCTACACCACCTTCTGTCTCAGTCCCTCTGACCTGAAGAGAGCAGAGCTCTGTTCCCACCTTTGCTGCATATTCCCAGGGTTATCTGAGGTAGGCTGGTTCAGTATTCCTGTTCTGAGAGGAGAGTTCTGTCATTTACCATGGCAAGGTGTTTTGAGGACAAGCTGGTTGACACTTACTTGATGGCAAAGCCTTACAAAACTGTAATTAAATGAGATCTATTGGAACTTTCTCTTTTCCCATTGGGCAAGTATCCATTCCTCAGCTTCAACACTAGCCTACACCATCTGATTTTTCAGCTCCTGAGATAACAGCTCCAGCTCCTTGTCCCAAAGAAATTGAGGAGAAAACACCAGCTCTTGCATATTGAGTGCTTCTCTGCTCGCTTCCCTTAGTGCCTGCAGCACAAGCTGACCAAGACGAGTGCCACCGTTCACAGATATCAGCTACTCAACCCCCAGAAATGCCTTTCCTTCATGCAATGCTGCTCGGAAATGTCAGCATCCTCCCCACCGTGCAGGCGGGGAAAGATCAAACCTGTGCAGGAGTGACAGCGACTTAACAAATCACCTCCCTATCAGCTGAGCCTCCGTAACTGTCTGTGCATGTGCCCCTGGGCCACCTCAGATGGGAATTAATGTGATTTAGATGAGTGTGCATTCGCCGGGGGTTTGGGCTGCATGGCTTTGCCTTGCAAGCCGAGGCGGATGACAGCGTGCTCACGGAGCGTCCCCGTCTGTCAGCCGGCCGTCAGCGGGCAGGGTTACACTGCCAGCGCTTGACCGCGTGTCTCAAACATCCCATTTGTCCAGCCTGCTCACGGTTTCACACAGACAGGCCCTGAAGAGCAGCTCCATGGATGTGTTTTGGTAACTAGGGGATTTCCGTGGGATTTCACTTCCCAGCTACTTTTGAAAAGCTGGATCTGGGTATAGAAAAACAGGACAAAGTTTTGGCTTACTCTCTGTGACACAAACAACAGGCACACTCTGAGAGTTCTTTTTTCTATGAAGATACATAAAATGAGAGCAAAAGCACTGAAGCCATAGGAGAAAAGCCCTTATGGAGCTGTACCCGGCCCTTGCTCCTTTTTTCTCTCAAGGCGCTGACTCCCAAGCAGATGGTGTGCCTGAGATAAACTACATAATTTAAGATTTCTTTACACAGCAAAGACACTGCTCCCTGCGCTGGCAGGAGATGGTCCTTAGGGTGCTCTTTGCATGTCCTGGCTACAGGCAAGGGGTCTCTGGAGACCCCCACCTCCCACAGTGAGCCGGGGGCATTTCCCGCCACAAGCATTGCTAACTCCACCAGTAAATACCAAAGCCTCCCAAGGTCCCTTTGCCTTGTCTCCCATGGCTGTGTCTGATCTGAATGGTTTCCTTTTACATTTCCCCACCGGTGCCCATATTCTGCTCTGCTTATTGCTTGCTACCTCTCTTGCAAAATTTCCCACCTCCTCTGACCTTGCTACCACTGCGTCTTGGGTGTTCTGTGTTTGAGGCTGCTTCAGCAGTAGGCTCCGAGTCAATTAATTTTCCAAATCACAGCTAACTCAGCAAGGCATTCATGAGTGGCAAGGTGGGGAGGCCAGCCATACACCAGGAAAAAAAAAAAAAGGAGTTTAGTTTCCCAATTTAGCCTGGTGTGTAGCAGGGGTGGCCAGGAACCGATGCTGGCTGTGAAGCGTGATAATTTTCCAGGTATGCCGAGAGCACAGGCACCATGCTTGGAGTAAAACAGAAACAAAAGCACCAGCCCTTTCCACGGGGTCAGGATCAGACCCCCAGCAAAATTACTTCCTATGCTGGGAGCTGACATAAGACTCCACACTTCCAGGCAAATAAACACCTCTTCATTTCAGTGGCTATCTGACACGGGTGGCACATGGGGTAGGTCAAAGCATATAGATCCTTTATTTTTTTAATAGCTATGAACACACTGCTGGTGCTTAAGAAATATGCTTGTTAATAACTGACAAGTGTGAAAGGGTAGCTTACTAGACATGAGTTCCACCCTTGCCTCTGCCACAGACTTCTGGTGTGATATGAAGGCAAGTCACTTTGTACGAGCATATGAACAAGTTCCCACAGGATGAGCTACAGCAGAAACTCCAACCGAGTCTTCTCTGCCATCTCAAGTGTGTTTCTTCAACCCGCCCCCAGTGCCCTGGGAGCAAGCTGCTCCTCTGTAGCAGAGGGGATGGGTACCCAGTACCCGACACCCGCTGTCAGTACCTTGGGCTAACAAGCACACACAGGTATAGAGGCGGAGGAGAAAGCTCACGCCCTTGTCTACCCTGCAGCAACTTGTTTGTGTGCCCACACTCCCATCTGAGTGCCGGCGTGGTCGTAGCATGGGTAGGTGCATCCCCACTGCTTAGCATGGGTCAAAACCACAGGGAAGACATGACATCACAGCTTTCATGCTGGGAAGCCACAAGCTGATTCAAGAAACAGGCATATACTGTATTTTCAAGGTCCACCATGCTACGTCTTTATGAAATTTACCCTCGTTAACTTGCCCAGAGCCAGTTTTGTCTGACTGTGCTGCTGCACGTTGGTGTGCCGACAGACTTTCCTCCACCTCCAGTCCCCCTCGCTCCAATAAGGTTAATAGCTCTCTCCTACCTTACAGATGGGTTGCAAAGATAAATACAACACAGCTCAGGAAGCATGCAGACACCCTGATGATAGGGTGCAGCTAAATGCTTTGGAAAGGTAACAAAATGAATACACTTGGCCACATCAAATAAAAAGACCAGGGCCCATTCTTTGGACAGAAGGCTAAGAGGCATAGCTTGGCCATGTCCACAGTTTTCAGTTTAGCCTCCAGATCAGGCTGATCATATCCAAGCTGCTCACTGGGAACGGTCCCTGGCTTGTGCTGGCTGCTGAGCTGTGCCAGGCATTGTATGGGAGAGCCCAAGCCAAAAGCTTGCCCAGGCCTCTCCTAATGATTCTGTTAGGGCAAGTCCATGCTAATAACGACGATCAATGTGTCCATTGAACTGTTAAATTTATTAGTATAAATGTCCCCTTTCAGACTGGCTTTCACTATTGAAATGTCTTTTCTTTGGATAACCATCTTTATTGTCATCTTTTCATTGCCCATCACAGCTCAGTGCTGTGGACATTTGCAAGAAAATGCAACTTTGTGCTCATATGGCATCAATTATTTCCTGTAATCTCTGATTTCTGTCCCAGATGAACCACGTCTTTTCCCCGTCTCCCCACCTCCTTCCCTAATCTAAGGAAAACAAGAGTGATCTGAGAACCTCCTGCTCTGTGACCAGATTCACCCTTGTTCCACCTGATCACAGTGGAGTGGGTGTAAATCCAGAAGAATTGACATCTGCTTTGAGGGAATTAGCAAATCTTTTTTGAAGTCCTGCCACTTTGGCCCTTGGCAGTGGTGAAGAGCTTAACTGTGCTGTCTGATTTTGGGAGCCTCAGCGCTGAGCCAGCTCACAGCCTAGACCCAGACCAAACCAGATCCTTCACACCCACCCCATCCACGTCATTCCCACAAATCCCAGATGTGCAAGTGTCTTAGGGAGGAACAAGGTAAATTTTAACCTGGTTTGCTCCAATTTTCATAACATTGCAGGAAAGGTAAATCAGGTTGAGAGCCTAAATTATGTTTTCTCATAATTTTCTCTCAAATGCATAGAATCATAGAATGGTAGGGGTTGGAAGGGACCTCTGACAATCATCGAGTTGAATGCCCCTGCCAATGCAGGGACACCCAGAGCAGGTCACACAGGAACAGATCCAGGCAGGCTGTGGAAGTCTCTAGAGGAGGCTCCACAACCTCCCTGGGCAGCCTGGTCCAGGCTCTGTCACTCTCACAGTGCACAATTTTTTCCTCATGTTGAGGTGAAACTTCCTGTGTTCCACCTTGCTACCATCACCTCTCGTCCTATCACAGGGAACAACTGAAAAGAGCCTGGCCCCTTCTACTTGACACCCACCCTTCAGAGATTTGTAAACATTAATAAGATGCATTGGCAGGGGGGTTGGACTCGATGATCTACAGAGGTCCCTTCCAACCCCTACCATTCTATGAATCTGTAAGATCCCCTCTCAGGCTTCTCTTCTCCAGGCTAAACAGCCCCAGGGCTCTCAGCCTTTCCTCGTAAGAGAGATGTTCCAGTCCCTTCATCATCTTCTTAGATCTCCATTGGACTCTCTCTAGTATTTCCCTGTCCCTCTTGAACTGCGAAGACCAGAACTGAACACAATACTCCAGATAAATCGGTTCACTTGTTCCATGTAAATGCATTGAGTTTTCTTAAACGTGCCCTGTGCTAAAGGGGGGGTTTCACTTTAGCAAAACCTTTACTCAGCACCATCTCTCCCTGCAGTGGGCTCCTCTAGCTTTGCTTTCTCAGAGTTGCCTCTCACTTGACAAAGTGACTGGGCTGCGAGAAGGCACATCTGGACAGTCATGCCTTTTAGACTGCAGCCTGCCTTTATCTCACCTTGACTCCACCTGAGTCTCACACAAAATCTTATTCCCTCTGAAAATCAGCTTTTGCAAGTGTGCCTTCCGAGCTGTGCAAGCAGAGGAAGCGTTGGCCACTGTGCAGGTAGCTTGGCCCAACATGGGTTTGCATCTTTCACGTGAATTTCTATATAATTATACAGCTCCTCCCTCTCTCCCTGAAAGGCATTTACCTTTCTTTTATATTCAAATGCAGAAATGTAAAAGATCCTTTGCGACAATCTCATCTCACATTGTCCACCTAGAGATGTCTGTCTGGGATTTTACAAAAGATCCCACCCTTGACTTTTCTCTCTAAGGTGGCAATAGCAACGTGTCCTCATCTTCAGGGACTGTGGCAGGTCCCATCTTCCAGTTAGAAAGTCAAATTCACAGAGGGGTTAGGTGGGCTTAGCTCTGTTGAGGAAGGTCATCCATGAGTAGAACATTTCAAGATTATTAACTCCTTCCTGCCCAAGTCCCACCACTTCCCACTGCCTCTCTGCATCTACCCTGGACTTGGCCCCTCCTTACAACTAAGCCACAGCCTGACTCCTAAATTTGGCATCACCAATGGCATCTCTGGCTTCTCCAACACAACCCAGTAATATACTCCAGTAACAAGCTCAAGAAAACAATCACATGAGGCCAGAAACCAGCGCAGCCTAGTTTACAGGGATGTTTTGTTAAGGAGGAGGAGATGGTGATGAGGTGAAGCAGATGCATTCCCATAGCAGGCATACTGTAGCACTGATATATACAAATCGAGTAGCTAAGAAGGGGGCTAAGCCCTTATCAGGCTTTCTGCTACTGGTTCCAGACACACTGGTAGAAATACCAGTTGATTTCTCAGATGGGGTGGTATTGGTCAGCAGTTTTGTCATAGTATCAGGAAGCCACAAGGCAAAAGCAAAGCTAGAACTGGAAAAAAATCCATTAAAATGGCTTCCTGTCAGAAACTGCAAACAAACTTTCTTTTTTTTTTTTTTTTTTTCCTGAGAAAAAGGCTTTGATAAAACAGACACTTTCCTGAAACAAAATAATTTCTTTCAGAAGGAAAAAGAAAGTATTTCTGTGTCACACTACAACTGCTCTTTCCTTTACAATGTATTTGGGTAGCTCTGATTTCCTAATGCCTCGGTAGTTGTGTAAATATAACACAGCAGGGAGATGAAGTCATTTGATACTGTGGCAAGATGTCGAATAAGACCTGGTAGAGTGGATGAAATAGCCTATTTATTTATTGTATACAGCTTCATTTTTTTAAAAAATAAACATTAAAAAGCAGCTGTTAGCACAAACAGTAGGGCTTATCTTATTCCTTAAATCGAAATCTAGCCTTTTGGTGATGTCATATAACAGTTTGACTCTGACATGTAGTATTGGCATTTCCTGCAAAATGGAAATAATAAGACTGTGGGTTTTGCTGAGCACTTCCTCCACACATATGTAGACACGCGCTTCTCCTCCTACCTCCCCCCCATCTGTAATCACTGCTCTGATGAAGTGTGACCAATGCAGAAAAAAATTATTATGTGGGATGGTGGATTCAATGGAAAAACATCGTTTATTTTCCACCCAGCAAAACCCTTTTGGTTACTGCTCTTTGATAAGCCATGGTTTGTGTTCTTTTCAGAAGCCTTGACAATGGTAGACTGTGCCTTTTCATCACTTTTCCTTTCGGTTGCTCGGCTATAAATAGGAAAGTCTTTGTTCTGTGCCGTTTGGATCACGGCTACGACCACGAACCATGGAGGACACTCGAGCCTTTCCATGCTTCTCAGTTGTTCTCCCGCGAGAAAGCGGCCACACAAACAAACAGGCTGCTTTGTTTGTACTTTCTCTGAAGTCACAATTTCTTCCACTAAATGTTTACGCATTCCAAAGGCGAGCAACTTGCATCTTGGGAACCCAGTGCTGGTGATTTATGTTACTTTCAGGAAGATTTGGAGATGTATATTTAATGGATTCATTTAACAAGTTAATTAGCATGTTGTTTTGTTTTTTTTTTTCTTGAAGCTAAACTTTTGCTAAAATCAAAACACAGCTAGCATTATTTTTGGTGCTAATGGTAACATTTTCATAAACCCCAAAGTTAAAGCCAATAGAAGGATCCTGTCTTAGTACATTTTCAGGAGAAACGCTTGATCCAAAGTTCTCTACAAAGTCACAGGAGTTCTCCCCTCTGTTTCAGCAAGTTTGGAGTGAGCTGCTGCTCAGTTTAGGCATCAATTGTGTAAGAGAGGGCAATCTCCCAGTTAGGGTCCCCGGTGTCCTCAAGCCTGAGCTGAAGGAGCTATCTCTAGGATACAAAGTCAAAGATCATTTTAATGGTACCTCCAGTCCATTACAAACGTACAGTCAACATTAACCTGGCATCCCAGCACTGGACTTTGTGCTGGACATGAGCAACAGGCTGAGTGCAGCAGGAGGTCCTGAAAACCCTGGCGCTTGGTCATGACTGGCTTGGTCCAAGATTGAACCACAGAGCAAGAGGCAAGCAATCTGTTCTTCATACGTGTCTTCACAGGGTTGCCAACCTCCTCAGTTACTCGTTTGTGAAGCTTTTCCCTGCCTGCCTTGTTTTTATTTCTCTTTCAGCTCAGCCTATTTCTCTTTCCTTTCCCTTTTTTTTTTTTTTTTTTGAGTACAAATGAACTAAATGTTCCAACCCCATCTGCATTACTATCAGACACTGGGTTTTTTTAAAAAACTTGGCATAATTTCTGAAGTTTCCCTATGTACACTTTCCTGTTCGTGTATTTCCGTCATCCAGGTATCATCACTCAATAACCATACTGTGGCTGTAATGCTTTTCACATGGAAGGAATTGTGTTTTATTGATGGCAAATGTTGTAATGCACTTTCATGTCAAGTTGAAAATCTGAAAAAGAAACTTTTTATAGTGTATGCTACATGAAACCTCTACAATGAACCAGAGAGAATATATTCAAGTACACATATGCTATGACTATATATAGTAAATTAAACAGTCCTGGCATGTGGAAATAGGCACAATAACACATCCCTACTGCAAAGTTTCCAGCATGGGCACAGTCAAGTAGCACTCTCCCAAGCCATTTCCAGGCATAGACCACATGTTAGCAAAGCCAAGGACCACTCTGAATAGGCATTTTGGATGTGGCTGTTCTCTTCTAGGCGCTAAAGGTATTTCATGTTATGGATCCAACAGGAAAAAAAACCAACAAAAGCCAAGTGGCTTCAGGACAAGAGCCTGAGTCCAGGCACTCAGGCACTGTTTGGTTCACATAGCTGTGGGGATCAAGCCTACCATGACCGTGGATAAGGACATCTTGGTGATGTCATTCTCCTACTTGCCACCTGATTTCTGTGATCACCGTAGGGATCAAATGCTGTGTGGGTCACTTTGATGATGGTTTTATTTGACAAACCAGTTCCTGGTGAAGTCCCAGCGCCTCACAGTGAGGGGGTTGGAGCAACCTGCTCCCCAAGGGCCAACCTGCTTTCACAGAGGAGACAACTGCTCTATGTATGATGCGAGAGATAAGACAGTTATTGGTGTCCCTTGCTGAGCTATTAGCCCAGAGAGAAATCAGGGCAACAGCATCCAAAAAAAACCTGTACAAGTATAATAAAGCTAATGTGTACTGGGGACTGCCTGGGCATCAGTGACCATGGCATTTGGAGGTAGGAGCAAATGCAAGGGTAGCCTGGATACAGTAAAAGCCATGACATATCTCTGGTTCCCCAAAATCAGAAAGTTTCCGCTTCCAGTATCTCGACCAGCACCGCTTCAGCTCATTTCTGAACACAGAGAAAAAACTCCTGGAAGGCACATGCGCTGCCTTTGATGGTGGGGACCTGGGTGTGCAGCACAGCAGGCTAACACAAAATGCCAACAACAAGGAGCCAACCACATCATGCAGCTGGGGACTGCAGTGCCTCTAGGCTCTCATTACTCCACATCCATCATGACTCTTTGTGTAGCTGATTGATGTTCCTCCTCCTGCTGCTTATGGAAATACAGCCTGGCCAGGGCCCTCGGTTGGGTGCCACCTGCACCCAAGCAACAGCTCTTGCTGTTGACAGTTCATGAATCCTTCTCTCATTACTTTTTAGGTTCTCTCACTCTGCTCAGGACCAGGAAAGATGCGGCTGAAACGCCGAAGACCCATCCCAAGACTGATTTTTGTCCCAGGTTGGTACCATGCTGCCACCTGTCAGTGGCTTCCCTCCAACTGCCCCAACATGAGCAAGAGTTGTCCCAGAGAGATTTTAGCCCCACTGGAGCAAGAAGGTTCAGATGCCTTTTAGGAAAAGCCTCCTGGAAGGTTTGGTTTTTTTTTTTTTGCAAACACAAAATGTTTAGCTAGACTTTGGGAAAGCATCCAACTCTGTGGCTGTTTGTCTGAAGGAGCCTTGAAGCTTTTTTGAGGTCAGATTGTCACTGCACCATTTGTGCAGTCAATTTGCATCCAGAGCAGCAAGATTACCACTCTTGTCAAATGAAGGACAAACTGCCCAGCTCCCTCTTTCTCATTTGATTCCTGGAGCAGTTTTCTGTTCGCCACTGAGAGGAAAACTAGAAAACTCAACCCAAAGCCCAGAAACTAACGGGTCAGGTCTCGAGTCGTGCTCACTCCGGTTGCTCACCAAGACCAATCTGAAGGCTCTCACTACTGAAAATATCTCCTGGGGCAGAGCACGGAGATGACAATTTTTACAAAAAACACTTTCCTGTTCAAAAATATGGTGCTCTCACTATTTTGTGGACAACCATTGATTTAAAGAATTGAAAAATAATTTGGACTTCAACACTCAGAACTATTTTCCAGCCATGAGGTATATGAAATCTACTGGTAGATTGGCTCCAGGGCCACAGCATTTTGCACATCCTCATGACCCAGATATCAGGATAGATGTCTCTGGGCTTCCTTTGCAGTCTAGAGGAAGAAATACTCTTCCAGATCATCTCATCCTAAAGTGGGTAACTAAAGAGCGCTACATCAAAATGCCACTTTCCCTTTACTGACTACAAAGGGGATGAATGTAGGGTAACTAGCCTAGATATGGAAATCTGTCCTGAATGAGGTGAGGTAACCCCCACCTTGCCTCTTTGGGTTCCAGCAGCAGTCCATTTGCAGCAGTTCTTCCCAAATAGCTCATCATTACCTTGGGCTGGGTTTTGTGAGGGTGGCTGCTATGTGTAAGCATTAATTAGTGAGTGATAACAGGACCTGGAAAAAATTCACACCTGGCAAAACCGCGATGGAAATGCACTCCTGCCTCCTCCCAAGGGAACATCACTGTTGGTACACCTGCTCTCTTTCCACTTTATTTTCTCCCAGGCTTCATAAATCTCTCTTTCCTTTCCACACTGCAGCCTAACATCAGGAGGTGTGAATGCTCCTGTTTGCTCAGCCAAAAGGGAAAAAGCAGATTTCCACAAGCTCAGCTTTGCTACGGCAATTGAACTTTGTGCGTTGGGAGGTCAGTGCACCAGGGTAGGGGTCCAGGTAGATGTCTGGAGCACAAAGGACACGCCAAAAGAAGCCTGAAGTGTGCAAACGTAGCACTCAAGACAGGCAATCCTGATAAGGGAAAAGCTGCGTGCAAACAACCAGCAGAGCCAGGAAGAAAGATCTACACTCACTCTGTATTTCTAGCTAGAAGTCTGGGCCACAGCAAAACCCTTTAGAAAATATCCAAGCCTACGTTCACAGTTAGTTGTTTTTTGTGGACGGAAAGAGAGAGCTCAACCTATTCTTTGAAAACACCCCACCCGGGGTTCCTGGAAGGGGCTTAAGCCTCTGGTTTCTACAGCGGCTGCCTCTTATTGAGGGCTCAGGATGGTGTATAACCTCAATTTTAGCTCTAGTCTGCAGACGATCTGAGGAATAATCCCAGGAGTAGGGCAGGGTGTGTGTGGCCAGCACTGGTCCAGGAGTATCGTGTTCCCAAGAATATGGAAAGTGGAAACTCAAACTGTTTTTAATGGAGCATCTTCCAATCTTGCTTCCACACTGCTGGGACTTTTCTTTTAAAATCTTAAGTCTCTCCTTTCCTGGTTTCTAGGGCTTGAGTGAGAAGAGTCATCCCCTCCTATGTTTTAGATGTTTATGTTCAACATCCTGAGTTTATTCATAGAGCAACAAGCCTGCCTTTAAAAATCAAGGCCAAATCTAGGTCAAATCTGATAAACATTTTATCCTTTGCTCTGCAGAATCAGAGGGCTCAGACTTATGATCTTTTCACTGCATCTCAATGAGTGACACCATGTCAGCTTCACCGCACCAATGAGCCATGCTCGCTCAGCTGCATGGGTGAGGCCAAACACAGTAGCTTGAAACCTCTTTCTCTGGGCCTTCAGCAAATGCATTTTACTTCATGTTTCCTGACAGTCACTATTTGAATCACTTTCTTTAAGTGTTTGTGGGTCTAAAGCCTCTTCACAAGTTCTCATTCTTCTATGCAAGAAACTTTCTTGTGTGTTTAGGAGCATTTCTTTATTGTATATTTCTTGTATTTAGAAGAAGGGACCAGGAAATGTGTCATGTCTATGGCTGAGCCTACAAACCAGGGCTGGGCAGTGCTGGTCTTCCAGTTGTCCTGCCTAGGAGCCCACTGATGTACAGAAGGGCTGTCCCACCTATATTTTCTTTGAAGAACATCCAGATGCAGAGGGAATGGTTAAAGGGCCTGATTTCTCCCAGTAAAGAGTTTGGATATAGCAAGAGTGCACCCAAGTCACACATATGTTGATGCTCAGGGAGGAAAAGAGCATTATGGAGCACTTCCATTGCCTGCCGTGGACTCAGACTTTGAAATTGTCTTATCCTTGAACACTGAAGAGCTCCTGCAGCCCTCAATATGCTTAAAAACCAAGGAATGAGCTTAGAAGGCTCCTGAAACTCCTTTCAACAGATAACACATACACAAGCAGACGGGTCCATAGAGGCCCACCCAGGCACTGTGCCTGTGGCTGTCTTACCCTTTAGAAGCCAATGAGCCACTTGGAAATGATGCAGACTTCAGGATAATGTATAAGGAAAACGACATTGTACACTTGAAGGGATGAAGTTATTCTATAGACATGATTAAATCCTTTCCTATTACTGTAACAAGCAGTAATGTTTAGTGGCAGGTGTAGGTGGTGGTCCATTTTGAAGCAATGAGTTACTTCAAGAGAATCAGTGGGATGAGCTTGTTAGGAGGCCCCTGAGTCTCCTGTTGCCTTAGTCAAGGCCTAAAATTTATGGTCTGTAAAAATATGAAAAGAATAAAAATACTTCCACAAATTTTAAGACAAGTCATTGCATGAACAGCAAACCAGCCTTGTTGATGGGTACAGGAACTTGCTCTTCTGTACTACAACATGCCTTGGTTGGTGTCTTTGCTGTACAATAAAGGTTGCACCCAAATCTACCCTTGGATAGAAACATCTCTGCTATCTGAAGTGAAGTCATCATGAATTTAGGAGTTGTGAAATCGATGAGTTTCACTGAACTGTGACTGGCCACAGGATTGAAAAGCTACAGGCAGAAGAACAAGCAGACACTACCCTTGTGTCCACACACACAGCACAATCCCAGTAGATCTGTCACCTTCCAAAGGGGGTTGAAAATTAAAGCTAAATGCCCACAAAAATCTATGTTAAACCTTTAAACTTAAAGAAGGACATACTACCTCACAAAATAACTCATTGTCTACCCAGGCTTTGTGTTCAAAGAACTTCCTTATTCGTGGACCAACAGCTATTCATAGAAGTTGCTTCTACACAAGTCAAGCAGTCAGGATGCGACAGCCCAGATGTAGTCAGAACAAATAAAATGCAAATAATGAAACTAGATTCATGTGGTTCAGATCTTTTTGTCTGCTATCTGCACCATCTTTGTGACATTGCTGTGGTAGCTGATAAGAAAACAGGGGGTCAAAGTGTCAAGAAACCAGAAGTTGTTTCCTTTGCATCAAATATGAAAAGCAACATCTCCCAGCCTTCTCATTACTTAGCCCAACCCAGAGAAAGGCTAAACTTGCTCAGGTGGGACTGAGAGGTGCTGGCTACAAGAAGGAGGCACCTGCATAACAATGTTTCACACCCATTAACACGATTCAAAGCCTGGGACACCTCATTTTTCCTGATGCTCTGCTTTTCTGCATGGAGCAAAAGACTACATACACCAGGAATGTGAATATTCCACCCAAGAAACATATGCAAAATTTTGTCAATAATGATCAATGACCCATTTATCTCCAACATACCTGCTGGGGATGGAGAAGGTCTCTGTGAAAGATTTGCCACCTCTACAAGCAACCCACTGACCATGAAGTTTGCCATGTTCTTGAGATTACAATATGGGGCTCAATGCCCAGGCTTTATACTGAAAAACAACTACAAGGTCACAGACTCAGAATTCAAGCTGCTGGCGTCTATGGATGTAAACTTGTTGAAAAGTAACAGGCTTGGGGAGGGAGGGATTTTTGAGCCAGTTGATTAGACCAACTGATAAACTGTGAGCTCCCAAAAGCAACTGCTAAAGGCTACAAGGAGAAAAAAAAAGGAAAAAAAAAAAAAGATGAACTATGTATGACCTTTAAGTCCTTCAAGAAGATGACCAATGCAAGATGAATCTGAGAACTGACATTTCTAATTGTACTAGACAGTAACTATTATGGATACAATAGAAATACTGCTTTTAAGGCACTTAATCTTTTCCCTCATGTCTCCCACTGCAAGGTCCTCTCTGCTCTACTTTTACATCTCAGATAATTTATAAAATTACGGTAAACTCAGAGGAATTTTTCCCAGTTTTTTTTTTCTTTTTTTCTTTTTTTTTTCTTTTTATTATTATTTAGAATCTCAAGAATGACTTGGCCAAGAACTTGACATTTTTTCCAGCTGTGTTGGTTGGCCTACCAAAGATACTGCTTTGTCTCACTGATATGCTGTGAATTGATCTCCAACACCAGCAGTATCAGACACTGGAGTTTACAGAGGGGCAGTGGGATACATTACAGCTAGAATGACCAAGCCACTGACCAAAGGAGAATAAGCCTTCCTCCATGTTCTAAAGTCTTCAAAACTATCTGGAGACCTCCAGGCCAATCACATATATTATTTTTATCGTCTAGCTGGGGTTCTGCACACAGGGGGATCCCAAAGCACTGCAACAGTGAAAACATTAACTGTCAGCATCACTGCTACTTCATTACCCAGATGACCTTCAAATCTGTGTATCGAGAGGCCAAAATTCTTCAAAAAGAATGGTTTTTTCCACGCAGAGCCATCATCACTCTCTCACCTGCTGTTTATCTTGGGAGGGCAAATTTGCCCTGGCTCACAGACACAGATCCACAAGCATGTCCCAGTACACTCATATGCACAGAAAGCAAAAATCCCCAAAGCCTACAGGTGCATTTTAGGGTACTTCTCTCATCAAGGAAGCTGGAGTTCTCTATGTTCTATTTTTCAGAATATTTCAGTATAACATAAATACTACAACACTGCCTAAATATATAGGGAAAAAAAAATCTATCAACTGTTGGCCCTAATCCTTAAATTTCAGCAAATTAGCTCTTGATTTAAGGAGATCACCTTTGAACACATCTTGGGCCAAATTGTTTTCTCTTGGTCATCTACATGGTGGAGCATATACAGTCTAGCATCTAGCTTCAGTTTCTGAATTGGTGGTCTGTATAGTGCTTCTGATAAGTCTGTGAAACCGTTTCAGGGCAATTTAGGAATGAAGTTCCTGCTTTAGGAGTGATTGTCCCCAGCTCTGAGCTTGCTGAGAGCCATGAGGTGGTCATCTGGCAGGTGAGAAGTCATGAGCTAAGAGGTAATGACACTCAAGGCTCTGCTTCCCATTGTTATCTTTGCAGAAAACATACAGATGCTTTTTACCAGCTACAAAAGGAAAACCAGCAGGATATATTACCCAAATCAAGTCATTCCTTTGTGTATCTTCCTAATAATGCTTGTAAACCTTTATTGTGAATCCAGAGAGGGCAAAGTAGAATGAACAGCTACAGCATCTGTGGCAGGAAAAAAAAAATAGTCTCCAAACTGCAACACTCCCTTTCCTTTTTAATCGGGATTGGCATTGACCTGTTAAATAAAAATGTGCTTACTGGCAAGGTACTGACCTTTTCCAGAAAAATAGCACCACAGCCTTTCAATTCTTTGAAATTTGCCTTGTCACAAATATTAACAAATGGGTACATATTTTACTAAGAAATACTGATTTCTTAACAGCTGTAAAGCAGCCAAAAACCCTTGGAAGAAAAACAATAACTGAATTTTAAGCTAGAAGAAATAACTAAAGAGCGATCACTTCTCCTAAATAAACCAGGAACTGCAGAACCCATATTAAGATCAGTTCCCCTGTCCCATCCATTTTTGATAATATTTCAAAAGCCACCCTTGACTCCACAAGGTGGTAAATACAGAGGCCTATTCATATGCATATCCATATCCATTTTCACCTATCAAAAGCATTGCACAGCTTTTATGAAGTACCCATCACTTCTGGACACTTGAGAAGAGAGTAAGCTTGAGAAAACTTTTTCAGAAGTGAACTACTTATTCTGGGAGGCAGTTAAAAATCTGATTTCCCCCTTCTCATATCGTATGTGGGTGTGGGTGTTTCTGAACTTCACCTCTTCCGTCTTTGAGGTTCAATTTCCTATTTGTAGTTGTTGTGGCACTGAACGAATGACTTTGACATTTCATTTGCAAGGCCTGAGGTCTATGGTCATTCTCATCTCTAGCAGGAGACCTTTGCAAATTCAGTATTATCCTTTTCTCTGTCGGGTGCACGTTTTCATGGGTCTTGAGGACCAAGGGACACTAGTCTGCCTGCTACAATTTTCCCTCATTTTGGGCCACAATACCAACGCAGGGTCAAAAGGACACAATGGGATGGGAAAAGCTCTGTGTGCACCAGTGATGAGCCTGGGCTACATGCTTCGGAAGGGGATGGATCCCTTCGTACAGCTCATATCCTGACCTGTTATGGGTCAAGAAGGTTTGATAATTAAAATACTTTAACACAGCAGTAACTGAAATGCAAAAGGGCCAATAGTGACATTAAATCTGGCAGCAACTTAAGCAAGTCTACATTTCTCCAAAGCACAAACTGAAACAATTTTAACTTTTCTTTTTGACAGAAAGAAAGAACCAAATGAAAGGTCTGCACACTGACCCTAGGTGTCCAAAACCTTCTAAAGGATAGGAGATGCCTTCAGGACTTGACTACTTCCAGAGAAAAGCCAAGACATGGAGCTTTGCCTCTGGGTGGACATTTGTTTATTGTATGCAGTCATTTATCCATCTTCATCGGGGTTTCCCAGCCCCACTGGGATGGGTGTGAGCATCTGACTGAAGCTGAACAGACCCAGGAAGGTGCCAACTCCTCTGAATCATGGTCTGTTCAAGTACCAGTGGTTTGTGTTTTCCTGTCTCTAGGCTGTCATGCTGCAGATGACCTACATTATCTGTCTATTTTTCTCTCCAGATGGTGAGCTCTGATACAAGCAGGTTTGTCTGAGCAGCCAACTGCTGGGGCATGTGCCCTCAGACACTAGTGCAAGATCCTCTTTCCATGCTTCACCACAGGTGCTGCTGAGACACTGCGGGTGCAGGGTCTGCCCCTCACACACCTGGATTGGCAAATCCAAGAGGCAATAACCAGGTAATGCTGCAGTTCATCATAGGATCATAGAATGGTAGGAGTTGGAAGGGACCTCTGGAGATCACTGAGTCCAACCCCCCTGCCAGAGCAGGATCACCCAGGGCAGGCCACATAGGAACAGATCCAGGCAGGCTGTGGAAGTCTCTACAGAAGGAGACTCCACAACCTCCCTGGGCAGCCTGGTCCAGGCTCTGTCACTCTCACAGTGCACATTTTTTTCCTCATGTTGAGGTGAAACTTCCTGTTTTCCACCTTGCTACCATCCCCTCCCGTCCTATCACAGGGCACAACTGAAAA
>JAAGNO010010216.1:0-26928 GCA_033439905.1 Ceryle rudis
AATATTAAATGGTTTTTACACCCAGGCAAATAAACAGAACAAAGGGTTTCTCAAAAATTTTAATTTAATTACTCACTTGCTTAGCTACATAAATAACCAAAATGGTAGAGTTAAAGAGAATAGCCTTGAAAGTTCCTCTAGTAAGAAATGAATACTAGAAATTAATGGTAAAAATGATTCAGTGCAATATGGAAACATTCTGTCTTGTTAACTTCTTGTGTTTTATGTAAAGTCATATTTGGAGACCAAAAAAAAAGACTTAAATAAATGAAATAAAATACCCAGAGACAAGTTCTGATCTTGGTGTTACTCAGATGCATTGAATGACGTTTTTTTTTTCCTTCCTTTCTTTCTTCCTTCTGCCAAAAAAGAAATGAAAATCCAAATGCCACAACACTGTATCAGAAGAGAGACAGGTCAAGCCTTCCTCTTATTTGAGGACAGAGGGAGTTTTGCATTTACAGAAAACAGAAGAGGGTCACTTTCTGATTGCAGTTCTCCTTTGTCATTTGCAGGGGAGCTTTGAAAGAGCTGCAATCCACTGAGGAAAAGGTCGTAAGATCAAAACAGAGTGCAATGGGCAAATGCACATTATATGGTGGTTGGTCTCATGGGGCACATACTTCCCTCCTACCAGTTGCTTATTTTGTAACAGAGGAGTCTATTGGGATTTGCCAAATTGGTGAGCCGAGCTGCTGACACCTGCGAGCCACAGTGTGCTGAAATGCAGTCTGATCTGATTTACAGGGTCAGCATAAATCTTACAGACACAGAAAAATAAAACTATCTTGGTTTTAAAAGGCTTGAGGTATACAGGGGAAACTTACATCTTAGATGTAATCCTCTTCCATGGGAGCAATACATCCCAAGACCTAACTCCTTCAGACACAAATACCCGCCTTGATCATCACCTTCTTTTTAGTAGTCCCAATGTCATTGGCAGTATTACCTGTTTTGATTCTGTAGCTATATTTTTCTTCAAAAGGAAGAAAATAAATATCTGTGATCTCTGAGTTACAGACTATATAGCTTTTGAGAAGTGTGGATTCTCATGTAACTTCTGTACTATAATTTCTCAAGCAGCAAATTACAAGCCTAAATGAGCTATAAAGTCCCATGGTGAATTTTCTTGAAAATTCTGTCATACAGTCATTTCTAAACTTCTGATTTTTGCAAGAGGGTTTCAGACACAAGTTCCTATGTACCAAAGGAGTCTGGACTGTCTTGATTGACAATGTGACAATACAGAATGGGAAAAAGAAAGGGATTTGTGGAGATCCATCACTTAGAAGGTTTTATAGCTTTGAATACACTGACACTGAATTATAATGCAGGGTAATCCTTTCAAAATGACAGAACATTTCACTGCCAGGAAAGAATGGCTCAATGAATATGAGAAGTCTAAGGTGGGAACAGGCTCCTTAATGACTGTGTGCTCCCAGGTGGCAAATGTGACTTTTAAAAAAAAAAAAGATCACTGTATTTACAGAAACTTTACCTTGTCCAAAAATAGATTTGGCATAAGATTATCATCAATATCTTTTGGGGACAAAATGACATTAAGACTTTTAGAGCCTTAAGTAAGAGCTGGAAGTCATAATTGTACAGAGAAAAAGAAATCTTTCTTTCCCTTGAATTACATAGTGTGCATCCAACATACTAAGGGGATGGAACTGTGACAGAAAGCTTGTGTGAAAGTACTTAGACCAGTTAAGTGTTTAGTACAATTGAAAACAAAGACGGTGTAGATGTTGAAGAGCAATTATGTACAAGGCATTCCACGCTTGCTGTGGGTTATAGCCATCTTTCTAATGTGGAGTGATAACACAGGCCCAGATAATGTCCACATCCAGTGGTGCGGGACACAGGCTGCAACCATAATTCCAGTGTATAATCTTTATAAAGGACAACAAAAAGAAACTAGGGTGGTTGTTCAAGCCCTATCATGGATGTGCTGCTTGTTTTTCAGATCTATTCCAACTTCAATGGTGTCAGTTTGAACTCTGCTCCATCTTTGTTTGACATGCTGAATGTTTAATAAAACCAGTTATTAAACCGCAAATTTAAAATCCCCTTTTATGCTCTCTCCTGCTTTCTTCAAATTGATAAAAAACCCCAGTTGATTGCTCTACACTAGACCACCAATTAGTTTAGGGACATTTTCATGGAAGATATGACCAGAGTACACAATAGGTCTTGGCAGTAGGAAATACAGAATTTTGTCAACTCACGTGTCTCCTATTTTCTACTTGTTTGTGTATTTTAGTTCTGTATGCTGATGATTGATTTCCTCTTCACTGTCACGCACAATTATGGAGCTGCTTGTAGAAGATTTAGTTATGTCTGCATGCTTTGCAGTTTACTCCCAGAAAAACTTGCTGAAATCTGGGCTGATCTCTCATGAACGTTTGTTTCATAGCGGCCAATAATAAGCATTATATAGATACCTGAGGATACCATTGTGATATCACTAGAAGATGAGACTGTGCACTGTAGACTTAGACAATAGACAGATATTAGATAAGTCATACATTTTTACAGTAGCACAGAGGAGAATAAAATTCCCTTGGCATGGTTATTCAGAGGTTTAGTTCTGAAACAAATCAGTAAAGTTTCTAACTTCTTGATCCTTTCTTTGCTAATCCCATATTGAAAAAAAATTACTCCTTTCTAATCTGTTTCTGGGAATGCTTGATGTTAACCTCAGGGCAAATTGCATGCAAGCTTGCCATTTGCTGAGAAATGCAAGAGAATACAAATAGTTCTTTGAGCATATGAACTAGAGAACATGATTTCTCATAGATTTGTATCTTTCTGAGGGGGCTAAGAAGATAAGAGATTTGATTGAAGGTTTTATTTGTGATTCTGGCACTTGTAAGTAGCACTAATAGAGTTTCTCTTTTCTTCCTGCCTATTTTCATACATCTACTAATATTAATTGTCTTTACAGCACACTCTGCTTGTTCTAATTTTATTGAAATTGGGAGAACAGACATATGACACATGCATAGCCAGTAATAATAATATATACAGTTTATCCATAGGAAATTAGGCTAAAAAGCAAAAGGATTACAAGTAATGGTGAATATTTGGCAGAGATAGTGTGCAGAGACTGAATGGAATTAACACGCCTCTGAGTAGGAGGAAATTTGTACTACCCACACATATTTGTCTTTTGATAGTGATGCGATCAGTTTAGTCTGTACATCTGGATGTGTCTTTCAGATGTTCAACCTCATTAAAAGCTTCTCTTTAAAAGAAGACTCGCTTTTCCTGTTGCTTTATCTTTCCAGTAATAGAATTAAATTAAAGGAGCAGCCTTCATTATTCCCAGCTGCCTTTTCAGACTTCATCCCTGCAATGCATTCTCCTGTTTCTTAATTCTATTTGCAAAGAACTTGAGTGATAGGACCTCCATAATTTCCTTGGAGAGAGCATCACGTGGGCTAAATGAATACATTCTAAAGCATACTGACTGGGAGAATTCCACCCCCCTGTTCTGATACAAAAAAGTCCTTCATGAATTTAATTAAGCTAAAATTGATTATTGTTTATAGGATAATTTTGATCCTCTGTTTTCGTGAGGTAATGAGATTCTTTCTGGGCAGTTTTTAAAACAACAGAAATTAAGAGGCCTGATTTTTATCTCTGTATTAGAATCATTTACCTTATAAAATTTATCTTATTTCCCTAAAAAAAAAAAAACCGCACACAAAAACCAAACCATTTTTGATTGGTAGTTATATTTTTTTCCCATGTTAAGTGTTTTCTCAGAAAACGATAAACTTTCAGGCAGAGGAAAGTTTATTCTTGAATGTAGAGCACTTGGAACAAAACACAGCCCTTATTTTAACTGTCTGGTGGCTGCTGAATGGGAAGCCACAACTCTGAAATACTCACACCATGAGGACTCTCAGTGATCCAAGGAGTTCCAGGAAGATAAAGAAATCCTGCAAATGCTTCATGCGAAATAAACCCGCTGGGAATTCCCTGGAAGCCCTGTGAATGTTATTTTCACTGAGTCATCTGGGATTTAAGACCTGGATGTGAAGTTCTGAGAATCATAGCCCCACAGACCCCTAGAGCTGTATCACAGCTCTATTAACTGATGAAGAACAAGACACCTGAAAACTTTGTGACATCTGACAAGTGATTGGAATCTCATTTCAACATTTTTTTTTTTAAAGCCACCTTATAAAAGAAGTTAATTTCTTGGGTAATAAATAGTATACCTTCTAATCTGTTCTTCTAGATTCAATGTGATAGAAGAAGTTGAAATTGATAAGAAACTTGGCTTCAATTTTGATATTGAAATATTAGACAAAATTTAAATAAAGTGACTTCAGACACCTCCATAATTCTACATTCTGATCCGAGAGCAAAAGTGCTCATGTACTTGTAAGATTTTCATTGCTTTTGAAAGTAGGAAACAATAGGAAACTGGGGAAGCCCTTTGCATGCAATTTTACCTGTGCAGTTTTGCAAACTCAGGAATTTTACAGGACAGCATGTCAGAAAAATATTTAGACATAATAGAGCCTTTTACAACCTATTTATTCACAATTACAGGTTTCATTTCACAAGGATATCATGACCTCCATGGTCCACTCCCTGTTTCCTATATATATATATGGTTGTTTCCACAGCTATATATTTAGGTTTTTAGTTTGTTCAGCTAAGCCTGTTCTATTAACTCTGTCACCCACTCCCCTCTGTACATGACTGTGTCTCCTTGCCCTTACCTGCAGCCATCGGTGCCTGGAGATCCATCAAAAAGATGGCATCCCTCTCAGCAAAGCTACAGCCAGGCATTTTTTTTGAGCTATGTGACAGAAAGTTTTTAGATCCAGAAATGCCTGGTAGAAGCATGATAGCCATTAATAAAAAAGCACGCAAGCTTGACAGGAGTCCTTTTCTATGTCCTTGGCAAATATTTGAGGAAAATGGTATTACTTTTTTTTGTACACTACTCTCAACTGTGTCATGAGAGAAGTTTTATCTATCTGTTGAACTTAAAGAAGCTTATAACATATCTTGTAATGCGGGGCCTAGTAAAACAAACCATTTTCCCTATAGCCCATTAAACAGTAAATTAAAAGACAAATATATTCTTTAGTTGTGAATCCATACTGATCGATACTGCTCAAAGTAAGACATCATCTGGGGTCTTGTTGGATTCTCAAAAAACACTCACCTACATATTCTATATGAATGCCAAATAATACTGATTTTGGGTAGGTAGAGGAGTGGCACCACCACTCTTAGGTGTAAGTTTTAGGGAAAGTAACAGCTAAGAGTTGGGAGTTACTCCACACAGCTACTCATGTAATCCAGGAACAGTCAGAGGTTATTCTAGGTACCTTTTGCTAATGTATTAGTATGTTTGTTGCAGTGGCGGATTGATTTTGTTGTTCTTTTGAATCTTAATGTTAGGTTCTGCAGGGTCCCTTAATTAGTGAAATACCTTTGGAAATAATAGGATAATTTAGTCACACCATTTTTGTCCATTTTTAGTGGAGACCTTAAATTTCAAAAGCTCTTTCTTAACAGAACTGCAGAGTTGCTCTAACCAGATTATGACAATGCGAGAACTATTTCAGGAGTATCTGAAAGGTTTGACCTCGACAGATGTTGTGGTACTGACAGTCTTTCTGTCTTCTTCTTTAATTTCCAGAGGAATTAATATATTATTTGCAAGCTACCAAAGTTAAGCTAAAGGAGACTTTATACACTTTACGGGAAAATCTGATATTTTTAATCTAGCTAAACTTGTCTATGAATAATGATCAAGAATTTAGCTCTAAGGCAAGCTAAGTGTTGACCTTGGGAATATCCTGAAATACCAGGTTTAGAGTGAAATCAGAAATGATTCGGTAACTAGCTAGAAAAGTCAGGGACAACAGTAACTCCAATTTATTTTTTTTTCTGAAAACAAATCCTCCCATATACTATCCCCACACTCACAACTCCATGAGAAATTATGTATTCCTGACTCAATGTGAAGATTATTAACTTTCAAAAAGTCCCTGGAAGTAATTTGTAACTGCATCTCATATCCTTAACTATCCCTTCCGTGGTGCCAAAGTAATCCTAATTCTGACCAAGTAATTAATAACATGATTATTATGTTGAGATCTGTTCAGTGATGATGTAAAGCTAAAATGAATGTGGAGCTTAGTTTTCCCATTTACAGTAACTACTTGCTAAATTCAGAAACAGCTATGTTGATGGTCAAAGGTCTTTTAATATGTTCCCAAAGCTTGTTGAAATAGTTATTTAAAAGGCTCCCAACTGTATCAAATTGTGCTGAGCTAGTTTCAGCTTGTTGTCATAACTTCCTTTAAAGGCAAACAGAATAACTCAAGAGTGCTCCCAAATGTGTCGTGAGAGTCAGGAATCCTGCACTGTTAGACTGTAAGTTTCTGCTGGAGGATCCTCATAGTCAAATGCAAAGTTCAGACTGGACTTAGAGAACTCCTCAGTTTTGTGAAAATGTAATCATTTGGCATGATCAGTGTAGGTTTCTCAGAGTATGATACCTGCTGAAATCCTCACTTGTCTCCAACTCAGTTCAAATTGCAATTTGAAAAACCTTAAAAATGGGCTAACTTCAATGATCTTCTGTAGGGATAACAAAATGTGTACACCTGGCCCCAAACCACTTTCACATCTTGTTTTCAAAAAGTCACTAGGGCATGTGAAAGTGCCTGTGCCTTAAGATACACAGAAGACTGAATTGGTGTCATTAATCCATCTCTTGAAACAACTAAAGCATTTAAGGAAAATTTTCACCAAATAGGGAGAAATCTCTGATCTTGTGGCAGACAAAGCAGAAGAAACGTTAACCCAAAGATGTAAAATTCATAAAGCTATGAGCAGCTTAAAATAAGCCTTTCTATTATAAAATACCTGGCAGTGCTAATAATAGGTAGTGTTATCAGCCCTACTTGCAGTAATGTATATTATACGAAAGTATAAAAGATATATTTACATACCCCAGTGAAACCAGGAGGGTTTTTAAACCTCCCATTACAATAACAAATTGTTTTCTCGAAACTGCCATTTCATTAAAGAAAGTAGTAGGAGACAATTTAAAGATTACTGTAATAACACCCACTATAATATTACTTACTGGCACCATACAATAGATAATACATTATTAAAACCTACTCTCTGTTCTTCATCTGGACATGAGCTGTACATGCTGCAAGCATTGCACATATGCAGTACTGGCAAGAAGACTGTAATGCTGTAGGAGGTGACCCAAAAAGGATGACAAGTCTATTAATAAGATCTTTCATTCTGTTGTTATCATGGTCTGTACCTTTTCCACTTGCTGTTTTGACTGTGGAAACATGTCAACAATGTTAGTTAATGAAAGATTCTCTCAGCGAAAACCTTTGGAGTGGTGAGCCCTGCTAGCTGCTTACAATTGATAAAGAACACCCTGAGTGCTCTCCAAACTGAAAATGCATTTTATATATGAACTAGGATAATGAGACATAACAAGACTGACTATCTTAGTAGGAATTAGGAGAAAAAGAGGCACAAAAGATGCATCAATTTTAGAAGTTAAAAATAATTCAGAACATTCTGTTGGGAGATTGCAGCTTTGTGTCAAACTGTGGATGAGGTAGCCATGTCTTTGTGAATTATGGGCATTGCATGCAAACAATGGCTTCATTTATTTGTATGCTATATGTATGCTTACAGTGCTTGTAATTGAGGATGATTATGGTTAATGATTCTAGTAATGTGTACTTTCAAACCAGCAGGACAGTGTAATTTGTATCAAACCTATTCAGTATCTCTTCAGGCATTTTGCCTAGTTTAATCTTAACCCAGCACTTACTGTAGAGGAAACCTCTGGAAGCTTCACAGCTGGCTCAGATAGGAGATTTCATGCAATTTTCACAGTGCACTCAAAAGAAATTAAAGCTTCCACAGCCTTAATATCATCTGGGCAGCTCCTAGCCTGTCATACTTTAATGTGACAAGGCCAAAATCTCTAGTAGAAGAAACGGTTGTATGTAGGATGCAGAAAGAAAACAAAACATCTGTCGATGAAGAGTTGACAACATATTCACAAGCACGATTAAGTGTTCCTGGAGAATGGATTTGCATTTCTAATATTTTTTGAATAATGATACAAAGCAAATATATTCTTTTCAAGAGGCGAGACTAGCCTGGCAAGGAACTTTATTTCATGTCTTCAAGCAAAATAACTTCCTCAGCTTACCCATTAAATATGGGCACAGTTTATGGGCAACTATAGAAGCTCTTGGTTCTCGGTTACAGGGGAGGAACAAAGAAATGAGAGGTGTGTCTAAGAACACAAAGACAAGCAAGGCTGAAAAAGGATTTGAACTTGACTGGGCTTATTTGCAGCTCTTTTAAGTGCAGCATTATATTCCTATCCTTCCTGACTTCAACAAAGGTCATTATTGTGCCTACGTTTTTTTCTTTCCTGGTTGATTTTTTCAATTGTCTCTACTGTTTTTCTACTTGGTGATGCCAGTCAATAATCTTCCTGTACAATGAAGGTGATTAACATGATTCTATCAGCCTGACCAATTTGATCTGACACTACCTATTTTTATACAGATATGTATTTATTGAAATGTTGGCTTTTATTCTGGAAGATTGTCTGAGTATTTTCCCAGAATTACCAAATTGCTTATTGATTTAATGATTACCTAGTGTCTGTGATTGCTTTGGTTTACTTGTCTTCTGTGTTTTGTTACGCTTAGCCAGTGTCACTTGTAGTCTTCTGTGCTAGACCTTGGAGATCAGCACATGGCTCAGGCAGCAGGATTGTCAAGAGTTTTAGGTATGAAGAAGCAAGCATGAAAATACTTTTTAGCTTGTACCACTTTCATAAGTCTTCCAGGGATTCCAGACTGCTAGAATCTTTAGACCGTACTCTCTAGGGAAGGGTGGAACAGCACATATTCACCTAATACTTTCTATAGGAACTGCAATTTCTATCCTATTCTGTCTGTCATTGTGAGACTGTGGGGGAACACTTCAGGGAATGACCCTTCTTTTCATGTCAACAGTACCTCACTTCTACCACTGAAACTATAATTCACTGTCTGGAATTGACCTAATGTCCCACTCTAGGGGAAAAGGCAAACTTCTCTCAAAAGTCCATACTTTGTATTTCAAATTTCTGTGAGTAGAATATTCACAGGAACCTTTTCCTTCTATTGAAACTTCAAGATGACTGTAATAGGAAAGCAAAACCGAAACCTTGAAATAACATGAGGAAACCTTTTACCACGGGAGTGCATAGCATAAACATAAGCATCTGATGTAGATCTTTCACAAACAACTTGACGTCTTGTCAAAGGGAGATGAATGAAATCTCACAAAGACTCTAAACTCCTCATGCATTTTCATAGGTGCAGCTGTAGCTTTCAAGGGTTCCATTTCAAAAGGGAAACAAGTCAGAACTGCTTACATACAAAAATATACAATGATCCTACAGCCTAGGAGAAGCTCTGATTTTAAGCAATGCTATTGTATTGCAATCTAGTACCAGGAAATTCTTTTCATTCACTAGATTCAAATGTAAATAGCTGTGTTTCCTATCTCGGAAAGAAACAGCATTTCTGGTTCAAAGAAAAGGTTATGCTGTTATTGAATAATAAATTAGGAGGGTTTGAGGAAAAAGATGAACATTTACTTTCACAGGTCAGACGTTATAACTGGTGGGAACTAGTTGCTCTAAGTTATCAGACTGAAACTAGAGGTGGAGCAAATGATTAACTCTCCACTGATTTCAGCAAAGCTAGGAAACTTCAAAAAAGTTATGTTAATGTGTTTTAGGTGTATTTTAGATGCCTGTGCTATAAAAGGAGGTATCTATTATAGACCACCAACAAAATGTAACTCACACTGGGATTCTCTCTTTTAGAGAAACTTGCATTACAGCAAGAGAACTGCAGAAGACTGATCGAGCAATAAGATGAATTCAGCAATATTTCAAAACGTTGGGCAAATCTCATGCTGGAAGATTAGAAAAGGAACCTGACCATGCCAGTGGTTCTTCAGGAACAAAAATGCACAAAGTTATGCCATATGACTCCAAATTCTGATCAGTGTATTTTTTTTTTGAGTGTAAATATACTGAATAGCTCTTGATTTCTTTTTCTTGCAAAACTTTGCAACTCATTGAAGACAAACAAGCAAAACCACACAAATTTGCTACACTAAAATCCGTTGCTTTTTTTGTTGTTGTTTTTTTCAAGGCTGGTTTTGGGAGCTGATGGACTCAAGGCTGGTCATTGTAGTTCCACTTTGCCTCCCATAATGTGTCAAAACTGTGATTCGAAAAAGAAGTGATGACTCATGAAAATTGCTGACTGATTTGCATCACAGAAAGTCAAATCCAGCTGGACGTACCAGTCCATCGGACATTACATAAATATGTTGCAGCTCTTTCAGAACTTATCCAAGTGCAATAAAAATCAACATATTTCTGTTCTTAGATGAAACTTGAAACTTCATTTTCAAGCACTTGAACAAGAAATCCTGAACAAAACAATATCCCAACATATTACATGGAAAGCAGACAAAACCCAAATTGTTGTAATGTTTTCCAATAAAAACATTTTTGGTAAAAAATATTAACACGGTACTGACAAAAATATAATACAAAGTATCCTATAACGTGCTTTAATGATTGCAGCTACCTTCTTTTACTATGTTTTGAGGCTACATGTAATTTCAGTCATTTACTTTTATCACTGAGTAATTTCACAGAGCAACCATTTCAATCTACCTTCAAGTTATGAAAAGTATCTACTTGGCCACTGTCCAACTGTTAAGTGTTGGCACACTGCTGGCAGTAGGTGCATTTGATGACTTTTTAGTTTGTAAATGTGATATGTATAAACTTCTTTAGGAAGCAAGGAGTCCGCTTACAACTTCTCAATATTTCTGGAATTTCAGAAAAAGAAGACTGAAGGTTACATTATTGTTTTGATAATTTTCTATATGGGCAGGTGACATGTAACACACAACAAGGTTACTTGATGTTTTATTCCAATTTTGTGTTCAAGTAGAGCAATATTTTATGCTTTGACATAAGCAATTCTTGATTTGCCTTCATACAGCAGCTTCTATTACTAAAATCAGTTGTAATAAATTGTGGTTCACAAAAAAAATAGTTGCAAACCAAATTTTATGCAACTGTAGCAATTTATAGTAAGAAAAATGGATGATTTATTTAGGTAGGTGGGATATTCAAAACTTTAGGCAATGTCCTTTAAGAGTTATTGTTTATTAGGGTAGGTGTTAGGATATATTTTTTTATTATCTAACATAAGAGCTACTTTCCTTTCTTGTTCATTACGTTATCATTTGAAAACAGATTCTTGACTAGGTTTTATTCTTGAAAGATAGTACATACCTTCCCATAGTGGCCTTCAAACTTCTCAACACATTGTCTTCACTCTTGGAGTGTAATTGAAATTTGCTTCTTTATGGGCCAGCCTTTATCAATTTTGTGCAGTGTTAGCGAGTTAGGATTTTATAACTGCTTGAACCAGACTGACTATATGAAAAGCAATTTCGGGCCATTAGATAAGATAATGATCTCAGCAAAGGGACTAAGAGCAAGCTGAGCTTTTCAGTTTTGCAGCTTTAAAAATGCAAGATCATCCACTTGTGGCTGTTCTGAATAAGATTTAATTTACAAGTAGTAGTATTTGAATTCCAGGTATCTAATGTGCTTCAGCTGTTAGCCTTTGAGTAGGGTTTATCATGGCCGTGTGTACAGCGGCATTAGCGATCATGAAATGTTTAAGTCAGAGAACAGGTCCAAGAAGGAATTAAATAAAAATTGTTTGATTTAGAGGTCATCTCTAATTTCTACAGATTTAAGAAACAAACGATCAGAAAAGAAATATTTCACATCTTTAACCATTCCTTTGAAGCTATAAAGCTTCAAAGTTTTGTTACTTGGGTTCCTTCTCTCTCATTTCAGGGTGGTGTTTTTCCAGTACAATATAAAGGTGGTATCGCAACACTGCAGAATATCAAATTCTGAAGACTTTTGTCAGGATGACACTGAAAGTCCATGGCAGATGGGTTATTGTTACAGAGGTTCATGGTGTTTCATGGAGCATCAGCATTTCCTCCTCCATGTAAAGAAAAGCTTCTGGGAAGAAGATACTCCTTAGGTATTCTGTGTTCTTACAAGCCTGAGATAGGAACCACATTACATTAATCTCATTAAATATAGAATAAGACTAAACACCAGACACAGTTCCCCATTAGCATATTATTCCCTTTTCTTCCAAAGCCAGCTGGTAACCTTTCATTACCTGACATCTACTACAGGGATAAACTGCAGAGAGCTGCTCTCTAATTGACACTGAATTCTGAGCTCTGTGCATTCTGTGTGTTTTTCAATAGGTAGGGATCAGAGGAGTAGACGTTTTCCTGATACCACAAGCTGCTTTATAAAAGTAACTGTTAGTAAGGGTTCTGATTTTGATCTGTTCTGGAGGTGGTCATATCATAAATGTAAATTACAAAAATTTCCACACTTTATTTTATTCTCATATCCATAGCTTTTTCTCCCAACCTGAGAAACATGCTTTATGGTTGTTATGGAAGATCTTTTGTATGTTAGATGTTTCTTTTTAACAACTTCACATGACTGGAACTACAAAGGGAATTACTAGTTTATCCAGGACTTGCCCTGGATGAAATGTGTAACTTACTATAAAATTACTGACACGTATGTATTTCATCAAACATAGCCTTTAGTACTTTACTGAAAAAAAGTGTTTCCAGAAAACAAATTACAAGTGGGAAATATGCACTTAACAGATTAAAAATAAAACATTAAAATTAAGTTCATGTGGCTGGATGTGTAACTCACATGAATTGGCCAATTGTAACAGAACAAGTTTTGATGCATAATATTACTCAATAGCTCATTAGTTTGCCCAGCTTTTGAGTTTAATATGAATATGTGTTCTTAGGGCTATTAACTTGGAATTATTTTTTCAGTATGTCTGTTGTGCTTAGATTTATGTAAAAAAATATTTTTGCTTTGCATTACTTTTTCCTCTAAACATTTTTTTGACAAAGATGTCTTTTGATGCATTTCCCAGAAGAATTTTTCCTCCAGCTGACTTTCTCTGATGTGGTATTTCTCAAAAGATGTTGGGTTTTGTCAGGGTTTTTTTGGGGGTGTTTTTTTGGGGGGTGGGTTTTTTGGGTTTTTTTGTGTGTGATTGAGTAGTAAGCTGAATGTCATCACAGAATATTATTTCACCTGCTGCTACAATCCTGTCACGACTCCCTGTTGATAAATCCATTCTAATACACGGTCAGGGTCTTGTGGTACAGCTAGTACTTGCTTAACTATTACTAGCAGAAAGATGGATTGTGCACACATTGCAAGTGGATTTAACCCCTAAGAAAGTAACAGCTCAGTTTTTACTTGGCAAGGATCTTTTTCCAGATCTTTCTTTACTTGGTCCAAAAGTTAGTTCCAGAAACTAGCTGCACATACGAGGTACAAACCAGATGGTTCATTGGTGCTGCACACTGTGTTGCATCCAGGAGATGTTTAACAGCTTGGACCTTTCTAGAAGTTAGAAATTACATAGCTTTTGGTAGCTGTCATGTTCTTCCTGAGTTCTCTGCCGTGCAGTCCTGATGTAGAGCCTTTCTACCTTTGGATGATTTTCATATGAATTTCTAGCATCTGCTCATATATTGACAGATTTTTCATTGATACAGAAAACCATCACTGAATACAGGCCCATTATTGCTACTGAGAAGTAGAAATATCCAGCCATGCTACTTTTGCAGCTTCTCTTCCAGACTTTTTCCTCCAAGAAAAATATGAGCCAGGTAGAACATACTGCCTCTTGCTGAACACCTGCTGTCAGCTCAACAGTGTATGCAGCAGCACACTCATGAGATCATGGCAGCCGTCTTACTGCAGCAACTCTGTCACCAGGGTCAAATGCTTGTTGGTTCCCACTGTGAAACCTCTCTGTGTCCCTCTGTGAGTTATCACACTAGAAATTCTTGAAGGAGTTGTGGTACCTACCCTGGAGGTTGCAGAAGTTTGCGGAGGCTGTAATTTGGTCCCAAGAGCAGTACAGCTACTGACAGCAAGACACAGTGACTGGCATGTTGCTCCCACAGGTTTATTCCACGTATCTGCTATATTGTAGCTAAAATAATTCTTGTCTCCTTTTGCTCTTGACATGTTTCTACATTTCCTCTTCTCATACCCAAAACTCTCTCTTTCATCATATCCAAAACTTTGAGTGGATTCTTTTATCTACACCACTTCAAAGTGTATGACTACATCTGAACTCTTTGTTCAGCCTCAATTTGTAGTTGGGGAGGAAAGCAGACATTTCTAGAGAAAAAAAATGTTTTACCCAACAGCTGGTGTCTAGAATGGGTCAGATGAGACATGCTTGTAAGAGTTTGTCTCTCTGTTGCTTACAAGCACATTTGTACAGCATGCGTAAGCAAAGATGTCTCCATTGTAGAGAAATCTAAATGTCCACAAAATCAATTGCTCTACATAATGCTAATTTCATAGAATCATAGAATGGTGGGGGTTGGAACGGACCTCTGGAGATCAAGTCCAACCCCTCTGCCAGAGCAGGATCACCTAGGTCAGGTTGCACAGGAACAGATCCAGGTGGGTTTTGAAAGTCTCCAGAACTGCACACAATGCTACAGATGTGTTCTCACTACTTAACTGTGAAATATGGGTATTTACTAATGTCCTGCTTTTTCTGCTTCCCAGTCCCCATAAACACTACCCAGATAGTAAGAATATGCTCACACCCTCTCTTTATGAAGAATTGTTTTCATAAAAGCCTTTAAAAGTCATTTTTGAGAAGGAGCTGTGTGATACTGAGAAGAAAGACACAGTCCCTTTTCACCCTGAACATAGATCTTATGTTTAGTAGAAATTAAATTGTAAACTGTTGGAAAAATAAACCTCAAAGGCTGAAAACTGATAGCTTTGGTAAAATATTTGGACTTAAGAATAACACCAGACTTCAGCTTGATTTGAATAAAGATTAGATTTCTTGTATTTGGTGTCTTTCTTTGCACATCAAGTAATTGTGTTGCAGAAGAAATATCCGGTTTACTTGGTAATATGCCTAGTCACTAATTCGTAGCAAGACTTGACTCATTAAATACTAACATGCTCTATTTATTATACATTATGTTTTCTGCTGTTAATGCCTCTATATTTGTATTTCTGACTATTTCTAAGTGGTCTCAATTGTGTAATGGTTGCACATATTTTTTACTTTCCAAAATAGAACATCAGAGGAAATGAATATGGTTTGCATAATCTGAAAGAAAATTTTGCTTTTAACAAAATCAATTATAAATAAGAGCCTTTGAACTAATTCTTAACTGTTTAGTGGTACTACTTGGTATGATGATCTATCACAGTAGTGTTAATGAGGAATTTTCAGGCTTTGATGGTGGAAGAAATGTTTAAGCCAGGAGTCAGCAGGTGAAGCAGCTCCCAAAATATCAGTTTGACAGGCTTTCAAAACATTAGAAGAAGTTTCTCTTTCTCTAAAAAAAAGAAACCACGACACTTTCCTGATCTTTGCTTTCCACTATTTTGTTTTGCATATATTCAGTCACTGAAATCCTGTGCATTACTTAAGTGCTTCTGCATTATAGCAGTCCCTAGCTTAAGTAAACAGAAAATATTAATTGTGGTATTGGAGGAATACAGTTATTTAGTCTTCTGTATAAACAGCAGTACTGGAAAACATTTCTCAGTCTATTCAATACAAACAGGTGACTCAGAGGTAGAATTTTCAAAAAAAAAAAAGTAGATTTTGTAGAAAGCTAGTCTGAATTTGTGGTATTTTGAAGTTTCAGATTCTGGATAGTCTTCTTGAAAACTGTCAACTCCGTTTCAGAACAGATTGCAGATTCTTAGGCCTAGATTCTTAAGAGATAAGTGATAACTCTGTAGGTAAATCAGGAACCAAGAAATTATCAAGATTTCTAATTAGTTTCCTCCTGTCTCCATAGGGCACCTACAGCTCTATGGCCCAGTTAAAGGCTCATACACCCTGACACACAGCCAACTGTTCATACTCATAACATTGGAGTGAAAAATTGATTTCTTGTTTTGGATGTCTTACATTTGCACAAAAATAATCGACACTGCAGACAAAATGTTCATTTTATTCTAATTCACTTTACTGCTACACCTGGATATTAAGTGAGCTTAGATATTTCTGAGGTGCTCTGAATACTGCTCTGTCATGACCTGAGACAGTCAAAGCAATAGAATATGTTTTGGAGGTAAGAAATAGTCTGAAATTTACATTTTTTTTTTCTGGAATCTACATCTCACTTGACATCCCAAGTACCTGGTTCTTCGGGCAATCCCAAATTCTGAGACTTGTTCTGTCTTCAAAACCATCCTTCATAACAGTGTCTGAGTCCCACTGAATAAGAAATTCATGTTTCAGTGAAATCCACCTTACAAAACTCTGAACAAAATAACATAAACTGGAAATAAACTGGAAATAGTGTATTAATGGTACAGGGAGTTTAGCACTTTAGTTTAATGACCTAGCATCCTGCAGAGGTACATTTTCGTGCAGCACAGAGTCCTGGTATTATACAGACAGAGACCACATAAAACTATTGCAATAAAGAATGTATCTGTTGCTTATAAGTAGTTTTTCTTTTTAGAGATTGATTCTCTTGAAGAATTAGCTTTCTAAAATACAACTTTCCAAGTGAATGCGTCTTAACTTTTGATGGAGCATAGAAGGATGGAACACAATTAAAGATATTTTTTCTTGGAGTGCTTTTGCTTTATTTTTGCGCTCTACTAATATTGTCAAGCTGACATATACCTCAGCTATGAGATACCCTTGTTACAATTTCAATTCTTGGACTGCAAATCTTTCTTCACTGCTTTTAATGCAAAACTTGAAGCTTTAGTAGAGGTTGAGCTTACCAGAATGGTAGACAAATGTCTAGTTTCACACAGCCTCCTGCTGAGAAAGATCTGAAAGTTTTTGTTAATTTTTGTTTGTCATTTATACTGAACATCCTGTGTTTATTTTTCACTGGCAGTTTCACTCTTTCAGGAGACTGCAGATGTGGTAAGAGGATGTTCATTTAAAGGCATGAGAGAGTGTGAGTAAAAATTGCAGTGATTTTTTTTTGCCATTTCCAAGGATAACGAAATTTGAAGTATGTGTCTGTATTCCATTAGAATTGAATTCCATAGCACCCAGACATGATGATGAATACATCATAAAATCATTTTAAAACCACCGCTTCTTAATATACTCCCTTCTCCGGCAGGAGAATGAAAGTTGCTACACCTGAGAAGGTTATCAAAGTTCAGAGCATCTACCTAATTCACAAGAATATTTGTCATTCTAAGGAGAATACAAGAACTAAAGGTTTTGGTGCATCCTTAGCAAGAAGCAGTTTTTCCATCTGTGGCATGGCTATCCAGGAGCTGTGCAAATGAAGCAGGATGGCAAAGCTACCGAAGTTACAGTGTCAAGGGACCTCTAGGCTAACTGGACAGTGAAGAAAAAGCAGACTAAGTGTCCTTACCACAATATATGACTAGTATTTAGCTTGAAATTCTTTTCAGTGATGAAAGAGTGAAATCAAAGATTTCTGAAAAGCATTATTTCTGTTTGCTCAATTAGTGGTTTGAACCAAGTTCTGCCTTCTAGTTTTTGCAGTTTATGGATTGGTTGCTGCAGATATGAATATCGAGCAGGGAAATATTACTATGTATTCACAGTTATTACCTCACATAATGATTTTTAACACTGCAAAACTTCCCATTCATCACCTGAATTAGGAGTTTATGTAGAATAAAAGAATATTATGAAAATCACCATGTTTGTTCAAGGCTCATTTTTCATATGTACTGTTTAACTCACAGAAAGGATTGTCAGAAACACTTAAATGGTTACATATCTGATTAATTAATAGAAGATTAACAGACATTGCTTTTATTCTTTATAACTTATTGACCATTATTTGCTTTGAAATTTTAAAAATACAGCTATCCAGAAATCTAGGTGCATTCAAAGGTCATTTTGCTAGCAAAATTTACATACAGGGTGTCTTGCACCATTACCTGCATCATCCTGAACAGGAACTTTTCTGATCTCCCTCTTACTACCAGACTAAGTCCCTTTCTCCATTTCCTCCATTTCCTTTCATTGGCACTTCATCCCATTGAATAGAAGGACACTAAAATCTGAACCTAGGAGAGCAAGTTCAAGGTGAGGAATGGAAAATAGTTTGCTTTTATTTCTACATTACTAAACTTCAAAGAATCTTGTCTGGCCTGGAACTCAGGGCAACTGAGCTTTATTTCTTCCTCCATCAATATAACACTCTTTGACCTTGGGCAAGTTGTTCTTTGAGAATGTGCCTTTGTTTCCCCTTCTGCTCTGTGTGTGTTACCCTCCTTTAGAGACACTGTATTATCTTAGAGATGTACAGTGCCTAATACATAAGGAAAAAAGAATAATGAAATGTCTCTGGAATGATAAATTTCTGATTTCTCTGACCTAGAATTAATAAACAAGAAGAGACTTCAAAAATCACAGTAGCTTTGATCCATTCAGAAGGATGTTGGATTGAGGGAATATTTTAGGCACTAGAGGAATATAAGCAAGCTTACCATGATTTTGTCCAGGTAAAAGCATTCTTTCCTGACCTCTTTTGCACACACACACAAATTTGTACCTGAACCCACGATACAAAAATAGCCAGTTTCTGTCTTTGATTGAGGGAGAAAGACACAAGCCAGACTTATTGGCTGTCTAGAGACCTTATGTTCACTTTTCTCTTGTCACATTCACACCAATTAAATGTGAGAGTTTGTATGTTGTACTATCTGTAAAGATGACAGCCGGATCCTTGTCTGGCTCATTTAATTGTCTCTGTGGGAGAAGTTCCCCCACCCTTGTATAGCAAACAGTATTTCATATACTTATTGTAAAATTATGCTTGCATGAATATTTTCAAGAAAAACTAATGTTCAGAAAACGCGATATGTAAAAGAAGGTCGTTCGTATTCCTTTCTCTAAGTTAGCAGAAGTTTTTTTAAACGGAATTTAGAAACAGTAAGTTGAAGGTGAAACACCATATATAATACCTGCTGTACCTATAAAGACGTATATCAGAAGGAAGTGTTCAGGCCAGATGTTGTTGCTAGCATGCACAATTAGGTTACTGTTGCTATCTGGAATGCACAATCAGAAATTGAAGGTCCAGTGAAGTCATCACTGAGACAAAGTGTAAAATAACAGGCAAAGTCTTCCAGATAATGTAGCTGGTAATCTCCCTTTTTTTTTTCCCCAGTGTCATTGCAAGACTACACTCTTCTGTTGCACCTTCTTGAAATATCTCTTTTATTTAGTTCCAAGGTGTTAGCCAACTACAACGCAAAGCTCAGACAGGACAGATATTTGGAACATTTCCATATACATGAAAGCCTACAGTGGTTTCTCCATCTTTTTAAACAGGATTTAGCCAATAATAGGAAAATCAGCTAATGAATTTTAAGAATGGACATTGTTAAGCAATTTGCAATAGTTTTTGGACCAACAAAAGTGATGAAGCTCAGAAACCTTTTTTGGGGGGGTATCTGAGAACTAGAATGCTCTCAAGAGCTTAGAGAGCAAATATAAAAGTATTTAGCAAATTAGATAAAATGTGATCTTTACATGAAATATTTCCTAAATAATCTTAAAACCTTGCCTCTCTACAGAATGTTAGTCTTTTAAAGATGAAAAAAAATCTTTTCATTATGAATTACCCATGCTTAAACTCAATGTTGAACTTCAAGTATTGTATATTCTATTTTTTTCCTAATGATTCCATCTTTTTTGATGATTTTCACCTTCATAATTGTAAATCCATTCCTTTGTTATTTTTGACTCCTACTGTGAACAAAACTGACCTAACAGGCTGTTACTTGGTTACAAGCTGCTATAAAATGAAAAGATTGAGATTTATTAATATTCCAAATAGAGAGTTTTAAGCAACACTGATAGTAATGTCGTAATGGTGTCATTGAAATGAGGTTGTATTTCCAGTATAATTGGAGTCATACACAGTAGCTGTTGAAAGTGATATATTTTCACTAGGATGTGCATTTTATGAGATATATTATGATGTCTTTACATACATTAACTGGTACTATGTTCAATTACTGTTTCCACTGGATTCATAAGTACTGTTGAAAATAGGTAAAGGTATCACAATCTATTTCAGAATGAAAGCATAATGTCACTATTTCAGTATTATTCTGTTAATGAGAAAATGTATGCATTTCATCTTTTTGTTGTTGTTGTTTTTTTCAATGGAAGATCAATGGTATTCTGTGCTTTAAAGTCAAGGCTTCTGTGTTTAATTGTTTTTCTTCAGCGTTAACCAGAAAAGTTTTATTGCAAGTCATTCTTTTTAGCATTTTTTCTGGGTTAAAACATTCCCCATTACTTCCATTTATCTGTCTCATACATGGAGTGAGGTCTACTTTTACTTTCCAAATCCTTTCTGCTTTACTGAAGCATAGGAGGAGGACATCACCTCCAACTGCTAAGAATCATCTTCTTGCCAGTTGCAGCCATTGAGATCTGCTTGAAGTTAAAATAGATCTGTTCATTTTCTGGCTACCACTCGGTATAGTTCAGTGAACTGTCACGCTGAAAAACAAGTAGAAAGTTCCTGGAGCAATGCATTACATTTGCATCTTAGATTACTTTGAACAGGTTTATTTCAGATTATTTTATGAAGCAATTTTCCACCAAATCAGCAGTATTTCAGTAGGCAACTTACACCTTTCTGCCACTTCCAGCTTGTGTTTATGAAGCAGGTTTTCATTGAGATCAAGAACCATTTCAGGAGGTAGACTTTATCTTACATTTTTTTCCTAGGTTTTATTAGCAGCTGTGATATAGCATAATGATACAATAAATATTATTTGTAACTGGAGGCTTCCTGTTACCCGTAACTTCTCCCACATATGGGTGGGATGAGTTAAGAAAAGACAATATTAAATTTCTTGCTTTTCAGTGGCTTCCCTGGGTATTGACATTCATTCTTACATTACCTGAGGAAGAATGGTTCCATGTTAGGCTTCTGTGCTTTCACTGATGGAAAATAATGTAAAGTGTAGTGCCTGCAAAAAGATAGTGTGGAGTTTTAATGGCTATTAACTGTTAGCATATGCTTATTTGAAAAAAAAGAAAATGCCAGATGACCTACATACCCCCTGTAATGACTTTGCCTTAGGTCCTGAAAATACTCTGAGTTGGGGAGGGGGGGGGATTATTTTTTTTTTCTGCACTAGAAATATACAGGACTCTACCAGCAAGGCAAAATATATTGCAATAAAAATCTATGTTAATGACTGTAGTGTGATAGTCAATGATGCATTCCTGATTTATTCCCTTACTGCAGTGAACAGTCATCTCCTTTTTGAAACTAGTGACTACAGACATACAAAACTCCTTAATAAACCAGAAAATTCAAAAATTTTTGGACTCCCCCCAACACTGAATTAATCCAGTGGTTTATAGTTTCAGGGATAATTTATACTGGCCAGTATTGGTAAATAACAGAGAGAAGGGAGCAGAAAACAGTGGATGATATCAGAAAGTCTAAAGTCTAATGGTAAACAAAGTAACGTAGGAGATTGGACTATTCTTTTAACCCTTTGAGAACCCACAATTTGACTGATTTGGAAAGATTTAATGCACAGGAAGAAGTGGTCTGTGCCACTGTGCCAGCTACAGGCCAGTCTCTTCCTGACGCTGCCTCCTGATATCACAACAGTTATCCCTAAATATCCTGAGCCTCCATCACTCCAATCTTTAGAAATAAGATGAAAGGGGACAAAAGGATTATGATACCCATACCTACCTTGGTTACATCCTCAGTGTTATCCTGGACATTGTGATTGGAATTACTTCCCCCCCCTAATTTACATCTTTTTTCTTCTCCATTCAGTTGTTCCTTTCCTCTCTGAATTTCCTGCTTTCTGTTTGAAAACAGTCTGACTTTGCCAGCCAAGACAGATTTTTTGTAGTACTGCTGTGAGCTGGCGACCAGAAAAGAAGTTGAAAGCACTGCCTTAAATGCTATGACAATGACACAAGTTTGCCAAATCTTGGAGTAGCTGATAAAACCACATCCTATCCCTGTTTTTCTTACTAGCAGCAACCATGCAGAGAAGAATTAAGAACCATTGCTGTCACTAGACAAGCTTATTAGCCAGAATGACTTTTTATTAAGTAACTGGATAAGCTACTTCCAGCCCCAACCTAGGCATTGTATTTGAGCGCATTGGCTGGCATGGATCAGAACTTTCTCAGGGATTTTGCTAATGCTTTACCTGTATGATGACCACTTGCCACTGCTTGTACCTGTGGCCTGGCCCTGTTTATTCTCTTAGTATGAGTCTATTCAGACTGACAACAAAATCAAGTGGCTTATAAAATGACCAAACAAACCTAACTTTAATATGTATTCAAATATTAGATAAATAATTATTTGAATCAGGTATCGAAAAATAAAATTTACATTCATTAACAAAGTTAAAAAGCTGATTAAAAATGTTGACATTGAGCGCTGAAGTCAAAAGCAACCACCTCACAATGTGATGACTGTGCAGTCACTGAGCAAGGCTCCTCCTCTGAAGGAAAACTTGATAGAAAAGCCTGCCACAGATAAGGCTGTTGGCACAGATAACAGCTAACACAGAGCTATTACTTATTCTCTCTTTTGTCTTTGACTGTAAAAATGCCTCTAGGATTATGCAGATAATCTAACCTAGATGGCTGAATTTGTTCTGTCCCGCATACATTTTCTGTTAGTAGTCCCATGATATCACCAGATAATCCTCTACAACATTTAACTTATTTCAAGGGAGATGGGCAAACATTTACTATATATAGCATTTCCTCAGCTATATGGCTATTTTTGTTCTGGATTTAAGTGAATAAAGCAAACTGTACCAACAAGAAAAAAAAAAAAAAACACAACAGATTTTTAAATTAATGGCCATAATCCTTACATAAAATGCTGAAGCAATCACATGAATTAAAAAATTTAATTTCTCAGAAGCTTAGAAAAGGAAACAAAAAATAAACATCTTGGATATAAAATGACATGGGAGTCCTGTAAATTATTAGTCTGGATTTAATAGCTAATAATAGGACTCAAAGTAGGACTTTGTCAATTTTCTAATAGGGCTTTCATGCCTAGTTTAACTTCTTTTTATAACAGAAGCTGAATAAGTTCCATGTATTTTTGGTAATGTTCTTTTATAATGTTCTTCCATAAAAGGATTATTTTTATAATATATATGTTTTAGTTCCCCATGTAATCCCCACACTCTTCCTAATTCTCAAATAAAGGTTCTAATCTGTTGTTCTGGGAACAATTATTGTGCTGGCAGTGGAATTTTTTGGTGACAATAAGGGGACTGATTAAGAAAATCTCTGAAAAAGCTGTGTTTTTAGAAAATTATTTTAACATGGTGCATCATGTTTGATTTCAGTCCTTCGTGGCCTAAGAATAGAAGATATTTAATAAGCTTGGTTATATGTTTATTGGCAGGTCTTTACTACATTTAAACAATCATTGACATGTGCTTTATGAACTCTAGTGGGGATATTATTATTGTAATTGTGATTTGTACTTTTGGCCCTATAACTACAAACTCTGATAATACATGTAGTAAACCCCAAATCCTATTCTATTGTTCCTGGTAAATGTAATACACAGTGAAGAGAAGGATGCCATATAATCAAAGCCACACAGAAGATACGTAGGAAAAGCAGGAAAAGAATCCCTCACCTAGAACCACGGTATAGAAGGCAAAAATTTTTTAGGTGCACAAGGCAGGGCAAGTTTCATGCCCGTACAAATGTCAGCTGTGGATCAGACTGTAGAGTGTAACTTAGCTACAGCCTGGCAACAGTTCTCTCCAAGTTTTGAGTGAGAGTTTACATTTGAAAACAGAAAAAAAAATCCAAAATACTTCTCACATTTCACTTCTAAAAGCAAAAGAAACAAAACACTCAAAAGACAAACACTTGGAACTGATAACAGAGCAATGTCAGAATCAAAGCAGGCAGTAGTCTTGCATCTTCTGCATTTCAGGTATTCCATGGGGATAAGGATTTGTTGAAATGTAGAAGTTGTGGTTAGAATTCAGAAATGCTCCTTAGATGTACAGGTGAGAGGCCAGTCCGTGGTACAAATTTGAATATCATCAAAGAACTTCAGAATCTAACAGCTCACTCCAGCACAAGGGAAGGAACAGAGCAGAACTTTCACCCTTTCCTTTTGCCATTTCTGCTTTCTTTGCACATCATGGGTAAGTGTTGTAGAAGTCATTTTAGCAACCCAATGTCTCTGAAGGAATTGACACATGAATCAGGCAGGATCAAAAGGGGAAGTCCTTGAAAATTCTCAGAATAAAGGAATATGGGGATGAAGATTTGATTTTCCCTCTTTCCCAAAGCTTTTGTCCTCATGGAAGCTTTAAAAGGGAAAGCATTCTCTCCAGGTGACTATATGCACAGACTGTAGCCATACAGAAAGACTTTGTGGCTTCTGCTGATATGTCAACATTACCACTGCCATTTATGATCCTACCACCTACTTTTAGTCTCACCTCACCTCCTTCTTGAATACTTATTCTCAAATTAGCAATTTGTGAGGACACAGGGTATAAAATTCAGCACAAAGAAAAGACCTTTTACAGGTTTCTCCCGAGATCACTGAGAATATTTTCCATGAGGATAGCATCAGATAATCTTCCCATAAGGGGGTAAAAATGTTTGCTTCCAAATGCCACAAGGAAGACAAATACAGAGAGCTTTGCAGCAGCAACTCATTGCACTTACCATCCAAAGGTGGCTCAAGTAACTGCATTGTCCACCTGCACCACAGGCAGCACAAAGAAGACAGTTGTCCCTGCTGAAGGTGTCATGCAGGTTCTCTTGTTTCAGGCAACTCACGGCATGGCCAACAAAGCTGAAGAGAATTCCTTGTGCCAAAGTAGGTTTGAGGTGGGTTTCTCTCAACGTGATGGACAACCCAGGGATACACTGGGGGTAAAGTCAGCTCAATACACCTGTAATACAATACACCTCCAGGGTTATCAAAGCTCAGTCCATATATCATGAAAACAGAGATATAAAAGTGTGTCAAATACACACATCAGGCAAATGTGTGTCTACCTGTAGAATAAAATATGTCTACCAGTAGAGCTTTAGATCAGAAAACCTCAGGAAAAGGATGATAGGAAAGCTCTTTGGAAGCACATGTGGTCCTATAAAGTTAGCAGGAAACTCATACCAGTTTTTAATGGACTAAATATTCATGTACCCATAAAATGCCCCAACCAATTCCTCCAGTTCTTTCATATAGATTATTCATAATATGTTCTCAGACTTTCAGATGCAGTACCTTACTTCAGAGATGGTCTAAATTCATGAAATTTGCTTCTGAAGTATCTGAATTTAGATTGATGTTGTTTGCTTCTGTAAAAAAAAAAAAACACTCAGGAAAAATTAAACATCATTGTCAGGATTTCACTTTTTATTTGCTTTTGGTTACTATAAATATGATTATAAATTTCCCCTTTCCCTGGCACAAATCCTGACTTACAGGGTGAATCTGTTCTATAGGATCTTCAAAATTTTTAACTGAAAAATAACACTCTAGCTTATGCTGGTCAGCTAGTAATGATGATAGGGATTTTTTCTTCATCTAAGAACATTTCCATTCCAAATTTAAATGTGTTGGTTCAGCTGATCCTAAAATGGAGAGATAAGACATTAAAAATTCGATTTAGCTCCCAAAACCGTTCGCAAAACAAGTGTCAAGTGATAAATGTCACTTCTCGGATTTTGACTTTTGCCCACCTCCTGTTCCTCAAACATTTGGTCAGAAGAAGTAGAGTTCAGATTTCCATAATCCTCCAGGACTTCTTAGTCTTCTGGAAAGGGCAATATATTTTAAGCCACTTCGAAGTGTGCTGACAGTGAGATCAGATTGTACCTAGAAAAGTGCCTGCTTTGAAAATTCACACTTTGAGGAAGCTGCTTAAACACATTCATTTCAATTTCTTTCTTTAGTATGTGGCATTCTCATAATTCTCTTTATTCATCTTCAAAAAGTCTCTATTGAAAGATAGCTTTGGACAGTCTTGTCTTGGTATTTGCTCTCCAGTGGCTTGTGATTTTGATATACACCAGAGAAGGATGATGATTTTACCCTCTCTGCAGAAGAATAACATTCAACACTCTTCTCCAGGATTTGTTATATCCTAACAGAACACTGTAAGTAATTGAGCCTATACTGTTTGGACTTTTTTTTTTCTTTTTTATCATAACTGCAAGGTAGTTTGTGACTACAAAATTATATTCAAACTGTTTTCTTTTTCAAGAATCCTTTCATTCATCTTCCTCTCATGAATTAAAGAAGTGACAGCAATCAGGTATATAAAAAACCTCAGAGTATCCTACTACTTTTTTACCCATTTTTCTTGTCTTTATGGGTGGGGTTTTTTCCACTCACATCATTGTGGGGTTTTTTTTCCTTTTTCAAAAAGTACCTTTCATTTCCCATAAGTGTAATAAAGCCACATTTCAGTTTGCCTCTGAATACACACATATTAAATACCTGTTCAAGTGAAGTTTCACCATTTTACATTCGCTTGTGACTTGATTTATAACTTTATCAGTGCATCTATTCCTCGATCTGTAAAAGTCATTGTACCATTCTTTTAACTGCCATCTCAATTATTTGCAGCATTATTAGTTTTTTCAAATGCTTACTTTGTAATGAAGGACAAAAAATTTCATGCAGGAAACAAGA
>JAAGNO010010216.1:30928-63867 GCA_033439905.1 Ceryle rudis
TGGCATGTTGCTGTAGATGGAGCTCATCCCTGCAGTCTTCCTCTTTTTATCCATGATGACAAAGTGCTTTTGGTTTTGACAATGAATCAAAGGAACTGCAATGAAATCACAGCTTAAAGTTGTCTGCTGTGCAAAGAGGTTTTTCTATTTAATGTTTAAACTTCTATTTCCAATTAAGCCTACCACAATAGAACTGTAAATCTGGCCTGGTGTCTCTTTATATGAAGAATTATGTCTGCTGCTATTTGTAACAGTTCTGCATTTATACCTACATACTCCTGGGAGTGTCAGCTGGTCAAAACCACTGGCACGGACCAGGCAAATGAAGCCAAATTTACCTTACGGCTTCAGACTTGCCCTTTCCCATATTTTTGACATGGAGTAACAAATGACAATTGCCATGTCTATCTAAGAAGACTCTTACAAGTCTTTTAAGTAAATATAAGGTGTCAATAGACCACGGTGAATGAGAGGTTGGGCTCACATTACATATTTCTGTGACATTAGAAGAGTTCTAGTACAGTGATTAATTCCATCACCAATAAAAGGCTTGCAAAACCTGGCTTATAGCCTCTGCTGCCAATGCAGTTGAAGAAAATGGAATAGAGTATGTCCTACTGATCATATCTGAGACTTCCTGAAAGAAAGAAAATAATCTTGAATAGAGCTGTGGTAGAGAACCATGTAAGATGCCCTATAATTCACATATAGTCACTTAGTGAAATTAGGACAATGTGTGTGTGTGGGGGGGTGTTTGTTTGTGGGTTTGGGGTTTTTTTGTGTGTGTGTGTTTGGTTGGTTTGTTTGTTTGTTTGTTTGTTTTATTTTTGGGTTTGGTTTTGGGTTTTTTTTGTGTGTGTTTGGTTTGGGGTTTTTTTTGAAAGAGCTTCTAAATATGATCTAAACCATTCTAATTGTATGCTGAATGGTGGCTGTGCTTCAGGGCGTGCGTTCTGGCTTCACCTTGACTGTCAGCTTCTGCCTGTACCACCACCATAGCTCCTCCTCCCCACTGCTCACACAGTCCCTCATAAAGCAGGCAGCCATCCCATTTCTTACCTATACTCCTTCTATTTTCCTGTGTTTAATATAATATTGGTATTTTCATTTTGCTTCTTCGTAATCCATTTCTGAGGAAAAACTTCTCATCCTCAGTTTAAGTAACTCCTGCAGTCTGCACTGCTGTTATTATTTTTATAAATACTATTTGGATCACCATTTTCCTGTATGATCTTATCAAGCCTGAATGCGTGGAGTTAAATCAAAGGCTTTTAAAAAAAGAAACACTGGGAGATAAAACACTGACAGGAGATAACATACTTTTGTATGGATCACCTGGGATCCCTGAGACACAAAAGGAAGCTTTTAAATGGATAATATAACAGGCTTTGCTCTCACTAGGATATTGGACTTTATTCTTTCCAAACAGATCTTGGCTTAAAGGGAATACTACGGATTTAGAGGTGCCAGTTTAAGTAGGAAGGGAGGAAATTAGGGCAGCTGACTGGATGTGAAAAAGTAACAAACGAGTTGCAGTAAGTGGTGTGCTCCTCCATCAGCAGAGATGGAGAGAACTACATTGAATGACATCTACTAAAGCTTTCAAGAAATACTGTGGCATTAAGGGTGTGAAAATGGGCCTTTGCCTAATTTTACTTTTTTTTTAAGTGAAAGGACAAGTGACTGACTCATGGAGTTATGTTTTGTTCAGTTCTGGGAGGTGAGGGATACATGGCGAATGTTATGATCACTACATGTTGCTGATACTGTGTAATATCACAAGAATATTACAGGCAGTATTAATTTTGATTAAGCACCAGTTACTCCCGTTTCAGATACTGTGATATACAGTAGTGTAGCTATCTGTGTAACACTTGTACGCTTGTAGAAGTTTGTTCAGTCAACCCATTTTAGCACTTCAATCTTGCAGAACATTTTTAAAACAGTTCACTTCTAAAGAGAATTATTTTCCAAGAATGAAGAACCATTTTTACCATTCCAGCTAACTGCACACATACCAACTTTTCTGAACTCCTGCCTTAATATTCATCTGCAACCTGGGTGACTTTGTACAGAGTCTGTATGTTGTTTTTAACAGATTCTGCTAATGTGGAGTGATGGGTATGAGCGTTTACTAACATATTGCTTAGTAGGTCCAGAGCTTTCTAGAATCCAGTTTACCATAAATATGTGTCTTTACTGCCATCAGTATGGCCTAATTAACATCAAAATCCTTCGAAAGACTGATCTTTTGATCTTCCTTGAGACCAGGAAGTATTCCCAGACAGTTCTATGTAGTTCCAAACACGGTGCGTTGTTGTTGCTAAGGCTAGATCACGTGCAGGGATGACTAAAAGCCAAAAGCTGATAAAGGAGGGTGTGCAGTAGAGTCAGTAATTCTGGTCATGATATTTTGGTTTTCAGGATGGACAGAAAAAATAAATAATTACTTTAGGTCTGAAGATGCATTTGTTCTAACCTTTCCAAGAAAAAAACAATAGGTGGTTTTCTCTTGGTTTAACTACCTATTCTGAGTTATGGTAAAACCAGATGAGGATTAATTCTGGCAGAGGACAGAGTACAAGACAAGGGTACAAGGATGGCAGCAACAGTACCAGGTTATGTGGGTTTAAACTACATCCAAGAGAAATATTCGGAGTCAAGGATGCTCAGACTTTTCAGTATAGCCATTTTTTTCCATTTGTTTGGCTTGTTTTTAACAAGGATAGCACTCACACAGTAAAGCAAAACGATCATGTTTTCTCTTTGACACAAAGGTAATATAGAATGTGTATAATTTGTATGTTTGTTGACAGTTTAGTCTCTGTAGTTTCTCAGTTCTTTCAGAAACATAACACTTCCTGAATATATGAGATATCATACTTCTTGTATAATGGGGAAAAACATGTGAACAGATCAGGGCTAAGAGAAAAGAATTAAAATATTTCCACTCATCAAGTTGCTTCTGAGTATAAATAGAAAAAGAGTACTTTTACTTTATAATATTGCATATGTATATGTACATTGCGAAATGTATTGGTTATATTGTGCTTGTAATAGATTTAAAGCAGTGAACATCAAAAATTGCCATTGACACATCATTATAACCATCTGCCTATGCATGCTATAAGCAAATTTATGAAAACAAAACTCCTCTCTGTCACGGTGAGAATATACATGTCATTGGTTAATCTACTGGAATATCCATACCTATTAAACCTTGGGCAGAACTTCTATTCCTGTTTAACATATTTATGTGTCATTTAATAAGAATATCAACAATGCAATCTTAAAAAGTAGTAGTGTACCAGAAAAGAATGCAATAAGTTGATTTGGAAAGATAGTATAATTCTATTATTCAGTTAGATAAAAATAATGTAATGGCATTTCATTTTTTTTTTAATTTATTTCTTAATTGGCTTCATGTGCTGGCAATATCTCTTATTTCGTCACAGTGAAGATCTGTTAATGTTTTATATTCTCTTAAAAATGATACATTTCAGAAATAGTTTACTGTATTTTTCTTAACCTAATGAAAACTCGATTTTGAATTTGTATGACAATGTGTTGATAAATTACTTCACAATTATAAAGTACTAATTACATTTTCAGAATGTAGCACATGCAACCAGTCAGCTGCTTATTGGGCAATCATCTCAGAAATCAAGCCAACTGATGATGAATTTCAAACTGATATACCTAGCTTGTTATCAAATGAGATCCTTTTCTAATGAAGGTTTTGAAGGCTCTAGTCTGTGTTCATTGTTTGTTGCTGTGCTAGATGCTGCACAGATGACACTAAAAGAACAGCTAAACTTTATAGGATTCCCTACTTAGTCTATTGTGAAACACAGTAGCTGGATAAGAACTTTTAGAAGGGGATTTAGGATGCCATGTGTACTTGTCAGTGAATGCATGGATGAAATAGCCATTAAAACATTGCAAGCTACAGGCTGAAACCTGGATCAAAGTAAATGAAGACTTAAACCAGCCTAAACTCTTGTCTCTGATTCTGCTTCTTTGACAAGCACAGCAGAGGTAAGGTGGCACATCAAGCTCAGAAACCCAATGGATGTGTTCAATCTGTTTCCTTCTGCAGAGGCCACATCCACTGCACTGTGCTCCACTCACTGTAGGGCCATTAGACCCTAAATCACCACCACAACTTTTCCCTTTCAGATGAAGGGAGGAGAGAAGGTGCAGCATTCCATGTAATGCTTGAGGGCTAATGCAGACATCTATGATACCTTTTTTGTGGGAACCTTCTTTTTGGCTGTATGAAAATTTAAGCTTAAGGTTAGATTCTGTATTGGTAGCAAGGCAAAGTGGGCCTTGCAACAGATCTCTACAGAAAGATAATGGACTCAGGGAGAGATATTTTGTTCCAGAACGTTGTTTTTAAAAGTCTTTTAAACTTCTCCAAAGTGCATGCTTGTGCAATTTCATTCTCTCAGTTGTGCTATTCATTTTGTTTAAAATAATCAAGTTTCAATGTCTTATCTAAGCATCGTATTTAATATAATGGTAAGATTTAAAGAATGTTGTTTGGTATCATTTGTCAAAAGTATTTTGTTTTAATTTTTAATGGTTATGTGCAAGGAAATGTGAATACTATCATGTCTTGTTAAATGAAAACTGATTCGTTAGGATTTTCTTCATTTTTAAAGGTATGAGTGACACTACTTGAACAGAAAAAGATTATTGGCTTTTTTATTAAGCTATTGTATTCATATCTTTCAAAATGTATTAAAATGGAGGTAAAAAACAATGAAAATGCCTTGAAGAAGTAACTTGCTATTTTTAACAAAGCAGATCACACTTTTTCAAGCCTCTTGAGGCTGAGAAAAGCATATTGGGAATTAACATGAGAATAAAGAGAAGCCTTTCTAAACTAGTTTCTAATCATAGAATAAGTTGGGATAGAAAACATTAGTATCTTACCACATACCACTTTCCTTTCTAGAAACCAACTCGTTTTTGCATTTTTAGGTGAACTTTTCAGTTCAGTTAGGAATTGGTCCTCTCATGCAGAATTTCCCACACAATCAGCCTAAGAAGTGTTGTTTTCATAACCTTTTTGAAAAACATCTTGTCGGTTTTTTTGCTCATTGTTTGACATCACACTAGTTCTTTTGTCTGTATATACATATGTATATAGGCAATGTATGGGACGATGGGATGTTCGGTTCTCCTAGTCTCTTTGTGGTGTTTTCCTGATAACGTAGCAGAGTATATCCACCAGTGGTCATGGCTATGAGCTTGTCCTCAGACAAAGAAAAATTGCATTCTGACTACCAGTTAATTGCTCTGAATCTAAATGTCACCTGTCTTTTTCTGGAAAGTGTGCTGTTTCCTGATTCTTCAAAATACTGCATTTTCAAGCTGTTAGCTCTGAAGTAAGCAGTGAAGTTTTTGTTCTCACTGTTCTTTTGCAGCTTTGTATGTGATGTTAATTGCATTCAATGGTAATTTATTAGCGTTGACAAGAGGTACAGAAGTGTTGCTGAAGTGTAAAAGAGAGAACTGCTCAGGTATCTTTTAAAGGAAGATAACATCTCCCCACAAAGAGCTTCACATAGTGTCTGAGGCTTTATCTTCCATGACTGTCTATCATAACTATCCACTGCTGTTGCTGGGGCAAGTTTTAGAAAACAAAATGCAAACGTACTAAGTGTATATTAGATATGCAGCCTATAAGGAAGCTTGCTCAGCAAGATGATGCATCCATCTCCAAACTAAACACTGAGCCATTACACAGCAGTGGTGTAAAATTTCAGAGGAAAAACACAGTACAGACAGATCAAGAGCCAGTGTAGTGCAAAAAAGTCTGGTAAAAGAAGCCTGTAAAATCTCCAAATGAAAGCTTTGCAATGAGATTTAACTTACCTATTTTTAGGTAGCAGTTACATCAACTTACCCAAGTATTTTTTTTTAAGGGGATGGATTTCCTCCTGGTTATAATGTAACTTCCATTTTTGCAGATATAACTCATAGGCAGTATCTGCAATTCTTATGGAGGTTCTCAAGCTCAGTTCCAGATTGCACCAATCAATGCAAGTGCAAAATTGGGTCCTCTGCTATCTGAAACCAAATATGTAGTGACTGAAACTTATTGTCATGAATTTTGTCTAACATACGTAAGGTGTGATGTCTCCTAATAGAGAGAAAATATGATTAAAGTTTAGTTATTTTTCCCATATGCTTTTAGTCAATGAACTTTTCCAATGCTTAATGCAAGAAGTAAGAGGAAGCTTTACATTTTCTTTCAGTCTGCCACTAGAGCTTTTTTCCAGTTTTACTTCCTTCAAAGGAAAAAAAAAAAAGTCCGTCTAACATTTACAATTGAAATTTCTGGATCTGCTGCTTTCTTTTTCTGCATCTCAGTCAGGTGATTTATCCTGACTGTGACAGCTCTGCAGCACGTTACAGAAATATTACAGCAATAATTCTGTACCATTATGCCTAATGGTACAGCAACATCCTGCAGTTTTGCACTCTGAATATGGGAGGAATTCAGGTTTATTTAATATCTAGATAATTAGTTTGAACTACACAGATCAAAGTGAACTGCTAAGAGAGATGCTGTTATGAGCCAAAACTAATAATGAGCTCCAGTTTGAGAAGAGGGATCCATTCACTTCAGCACAGTGAGAGAGGGGACAAGTGTTTGGAACAGAAAAAAAAAAAAGATGTGCTCCAGCAATGTTTAAAATAGTGTAGGCCAAGCACTACAGCTTTGCCTGTCTACCATTTGGCAGCCCTATGGACTTTGCAAGATGTTACTTCCCTTCTTTATTAAAGCAGTTAGAATCTCACACTCTTCACTCTGGTTTTATGGAGTTGGATCATCATTTGGAGACTTAGATAGGCCCAAATCATCTCTCTGCATGTTGGCAGAGATTACTCTTCACTCATAAATGAAGAACCTATTGCTGGAACAGCAACATGGTGATAAAACAAGCTTACTGAAGTCTTCAGAGACTGATTCCTGTCCATTAACAGAAAAAACATGATATAATATTAAATGAGATATCAGGGATCGTTCAAGGCAAATATGTCCTTTTGGACAGCATGAGAACAGAATATTTCACACTTTATCCTTTCACAAAGGCTATTTTTCCTCCTATTTGTTCATCTTGATATTATTAACTGTATTGTCCCAGAGCCATCCATTGCTGCATAGGAGCACAAGCCAACTTTCAGCTATTTGATGTTCCTACCAATGAAATTAAATAATATTATTGAATCAATGACTCTGGAGAAGTAATGGGAATGGGAAATTTGTCTAATTTGTTTTCATCTCTTTGTCTAGGTATTTCCAGTGGAAGTGGAACAGAGGAAAATTAATACAAAACTTGGTGCTCAGTTCACATCAGACTTTTGCTGCTTGAGCAGTTGAAGGTATTTTGCATTTGAGAGTGGATACAGCTAAGAATTTTCACGTGATAAGCAGCTCCGTAAGTGCTTGCATCAGAGCTCCTGTAGCATTCCATGCTGCCCATGTATTCAGCAGTAGAGTGAATATTTAAAATAATCACTTCAGTTTATATTGCAAAGTTATTGTGGGGGAAAAAAGAATCAGGTCTGTATTGGTGCCTTCACAATCATACTTTTTCTCATGCCGTTTTTTACAAGGAAAATTCAAAAGGCCATCACCTTTTCCTGACCAGTAGAATCATAGAATCATAGAATGGTAGGGCTTGGAAGGGACCTCTGGAGATCATAGAGTCCAACCCCCCTGCCAGAGCAGGATCACCCAGGGCAGGCCACACAGGAACAGATCCAGATGGGTCTTGAAAGTCTCTAGAGAAGGACACAGTATTCTTTTTTTTTGTGGTTCATTACATAATCCAGGGAATAATGAACATGGAAGTGAAAAAATAATAATTCAGTTATATCAGTATCATTAAATTCATGTAGATTGAGAAATACAATAATTCGTGACTTGCAAAACATTTGTAGATACAAACCAGTCTATAGGAGCAATAGGAAAGGTATGTGAAAGGAGAAAGTTATGAAAATACGCTTTTTTCATGCATATAATTTTGGGTTTGTATTTCCTAAAATTAATATGAAATTAAGGCTTCAGCTGAATGTAATATTTGATAAAGTAGATTGGTTTTATCATTTCTGTGTCTACGTGGCTGCTGGCTGTAAGCAGTATGGACAGTAAGAGTTTCCTCTTCTCCTGTATTATTGTTGATTATTTTTTTAGTAATGGTCTGAATATTTTTACTCTAGTTTTTATATAAGCCAAATAAGAAAACTTTTCTCTTCTAATGCAGTTCTGCTGGTTATGTCTGGGATAAAATGAATTTTCTTCCTAGTAGCTGGTATAGGGCTGTATTTTGGATTTAGGATGACAATAATGTAGTAACACCCTGATACTTTAGTTGTTGCTGAGCAGTGTTTAGACTAAGTCAAGGACTTTTCAGCTTCTCATATTACCCTGCCAGTGAGGAGGACAGCTGACCCAAACTGGCCAAAGGGATATTCCATACATGGAGCATCATGCTGAATAATAAAACTGGGGGCACTTGGCCAGGGGGTGGCAGCCCGCTACTCAGGGACTGGCTGGATATTGGTCAGCAAGTCATGAGTGATTGCATTGTTCATCACTTGTTTTGTATATTATTTTATCATTATTATTATTTCCCCTTCCTTTTCTGTCCTATTAAACTGTCTTTCTTTCAACCCATGAGTTTACCTTTGTTCTGTTTCTCTTCCCCCATCCCAGGTGGAGGGGAGTGAGCGAATGGCTGTGTGGCATTTAGCTGCCTGCTGGGTTAAACCACAGAAGCATTCCAATTTTACCCTCAATTATAGTGTCCAATAAGCTTTAGGTAAATTAATTATCAATATATCAAAACATAAAATACAGCTTAATGGAAATGCCAGAAAGTACAGGCCACTGATATTTTATATGATGTATTTAGGAATTAAAATTCTATTGCAGTCCCAATTCTCAGGATGAAATTTGTAGTTAGAACAGGAAATGATATAAATTCTCTTCTGTATGGCACAGATTGTCGGGGAGAGAGGAAACTGTGAAAACTTAATTTTTGGTCCTCTCTCAAGATAGCAATCTCACAATCATTTCTGGATGAAATTAAATAAAGGGGCTCCTTAGCTTTTATTTGCAGCACTGATCTGCAACTGTCTCTTTTTCCAAGCAGTTTTAGGGTAGGCACATTTATTATTTAAGGAAAATCCACAAGGAACATTTTTATAGCACCAGAATAGAAATAATACCGTAACAATAAAGATCAAAGATTGATGCAATTGTGAGTACAAGTAATAGCTGCCTTGTGTGGCTCTAATCTCCTCAAGGGAATTCTTTAGAATGGTTTTCATTTTATAAAATGTGTTTGTTTCAGTGCCATAGTATATGAGCAGGGAACCATATTCTGGTGTTTCTTTTTTGTTTGTTTATTTGTTTATTTTCTGCTCCAAGAAAAAAAAATCATTTAACATTGGTGTGACTGGTTTCATGAACTCTGAACCTGCTCTGAACTTCAGAGAAATAAAATAACCCACACAAAAGCCATTGGTATGGATGTGTGGTTTAAAGGTATTTTGCCTGTTTAACCTGTTTTTAAGCCAGCAGATAGATGGCCAGTGGCTCTGATGTTGTTCATAAAAGTTAACCCTTTTCATGTAGAACAGTTAGGGAATACATCAGTGTCACGCATTACCTGCTGACCAGTGCTGCTCAGCCAGTCAGCTTCCCTTCTGGAGGCATTAGATCAAAGATGAAACCAAAGCAATTTACATCAACTGAGTAACTTACCCCAAGGCCCACAATGACAAAAAGATTGTCCTCAAGGTGGGGAAGATTTCAGTCCATACCTGATGTAAGAATGTGTGTGTATGTCTGTATGTATACATCTATAATATTATATATTATTTAGTATATATAAATCCATACATCTCTCTATATGGATCAATATAATACATATATTTGTATGCGGTGAAAGCGTGATACCTGAGGGAATGCTAAAACACTCTTCAGTTTTCCTGAGTACAACTTGGTTTAAGTTCAGTAAAGACACTTTGCTGTTGGTTTATTATCCATGACAACATTTGTATTTCAGTTGTCAGCAGAAGCATAACAAATATGGCAAAAAGATGAATAGGTTTTTAATAAGAATTCCAAAATCAGGAAGAATTTAGGACAACATCACATTTTTTTCGTTTCTTCAGTGCCCAGATGACAGAAGCTGGGAAATAGAATGGTTTATTGTGATACTGGCATTTTAAGTTGATGATATTAGAGAAAAAGATATTTGTAATGTTGATAAAAGAAAAAAGAGAAATAAGTTGTGACATTGCTGTGGTGGGTACTGAGAAATCTAGTAGTCGTGCTGCATGGACATCCAGGTTTCTCCAAGCTGACAAGTAATGCTTCTTAATGCTTTGTACCACCTTCCTGACACTACTGCAAGGCTTTCAAGTAACTGCTATAAATATTTCTCATTTGCACTGTTCACTACTTTCATTACTTCAGCTTACATTCCTGTATGGTAAAAGAGGTCATGGTGTATGGCATTACTCCTGATTTATATTTCCAAAAGGTCCTGCATTTTTTGTTTGTTTATTTTCATCACTCTATTTACAAAGAGACAAAGTCTCACAGCCTTCCTTGGTAAGCCACTTACTTTACTTTTCTCAGCTAAAATGTATTCCTGCTGTGTAGTCATTTTCCTGTGCATCAGTCTCTCACATTAGTATTGAAATACATTTGCCCTTTGTCAAGAATAGTCTTAATATCTTAACCACCGTTTTTTATTACTGAATTGGATGAAGCAGTAAACAGCACATTAATTAAAATGTTCAGGACCTATTTAATGTGAGGTGTTACAAATGACAAGGAGGCCAAATTGATAAATGAAAAAGGGTCAGAGCCAGGAAGCTTAGTCTGAAAAAGATGACTTCATTCATTACAGGAATATAGACTTCTAATGGAGAGGGAAGTATTTGGAAAGACTTAGTTCCCAAATTTACAGAAGACTGGGGATGAAGGTGCAATGTTATACAGTGGGGACATAAAGAAAAACTAAAACAATTAAACTGCATAGTACAAGAAGTGGGAGGTAAACATTTCTCTGCACTGCAAGTAAAACTGCACCCAGCTTTGAAAGAATTTGGGATTCAAGCAGTAAATATGATCAAGGCAATGTGAAGGACGACTTATAAGGAAATATTAAACTAGCTACATAACTCAGTCAAATGACATCAAAATGGGGGCATGGTCAACTCCTGTAAGAGTTTAAAAAGTGTGTACAACAGGCAAAAGGATTTTTCCCCACAGTCCACAAGGGTGCATTACCTGAAACAGAGGCATGTAATAAAGCACAGAAGTATCAAAAGAAATTTATTTCTTTGAAGGTCCAAGAAAATTGTATTGTCAGGATAAATCTACCAGGACAACGTAGCACAGGTAGAGAGAAATCTCAGAAAATAACAATGCAAATTTGCAGTAAAACAGGAGAGAATTATCAGACACCCAATGGCAATAACCATGTCAGCTACAATGTAAATTAGTACATCATGAGCATAAAGAGAATGAAGGTACATCAGCATCAAAATAATGCAGACAAACAGAAAAAACAAACAAACAAACAAACCCATAAATAAATAAATAAATTCAATCACAGAAGCCATTGGAAAGAGACAAATGCAATCTTGCTTAGTAGCTAGTTGTAGACAGCCATAGCGTCACAGCTCCTCCTTACCCTTTTAACAATGTGAACAACCTACCTACCATCAGGAGAGACCCCGTTTATAAAGGAGGCTATGTACATGTGACTACAGCTACTTTCTTCTGTCAAGAATATGTTACTGTCAGCAGCATCTCTTTATGTTGCCTTCCCACAGGCTCTACAAAATGTTAGACCAATGAAACCAAGGGGCATTGCTGCAGGGTCACGTTCATTACATGAAACATAACAAAATAAAAAAGTTCCCCAAAACTAGGAATGAGATTTGCCAAATTTTTTTTTTTTTGGCAGATTAGTTGGATGATAAATTAATTTAACCTCTTTCTACTCTGCATGTTGCTTACAGTCAGAGAGATTTAAACTAGAATACCTAATTATTTCGTAGAGTCTGAAGAGCAACCTCTTTTGTTGCTGCACACTTAAATTCCAGTGGTGTAGAGTGATTGCTACTCATACGGATACATCAAGAGTTTCCTGAAAGCCCTGAGAACCAGGCTGTCATGATGCCCTGGATTATTAGCACTAAGTCTTTTCTCGGGAGCAAACCACAATCCACACATTTTGACATTCCATATAGCTACCAACCATGTAAAAGAAAAATGTATCTCTGATAGTTTGTTTCCATTTCATACTAATTTATGATTCAGAGTTGACAACTACCTCACAACCAACTGGAAACTGACATTTCCCAAAACTATTTTAAAAGGAATTTACATTTTTAGTTAAAGTTACCATATTCTCTCAAGTATATTCAAGATACTCTATTTTCTAGCTGAGTTCTGCGACATCTGACGTGTCATCAGTATGAGTCAGACAGTGTCAGGTACATCTCTCCTTTGCTTTCAATGGAGACATGTCCGTTTACTGCATTTAATGATGTAGTTCAATGTGCATTAAGTTCAGCCCCTAGAACTGTCAGAATGGAAGGTTTCTGATTTGTGCAGCTATTACAGTGAATCTGCCCTTCTAATTTCTCACTCAGAAGAAGTTCGTCTGGAAGCTATAACAATGACAAAATGCAGTAAAAGTGTCTGAGCTTGTCACTTCCTTTCTGTGCCAGAAATTGGTTTTGGGGAAAAAAAAAAACAACCCTCTGAACGAAAGGCAAGAGTATTGGAAGTGTTTATCCTGAAAGAAAATAATGTGATTATAAATTATACAGAAAGAGCTGTTTTAGAGAAAGAATATTAAGATAAGTTCCCACTGTCCTATCCCATCCTGACTAGAGGATGTCTAGAAACATAGTACATGTAACATTAACAAACTGGTTTCTTAGAAAAGGTATAAAATAACAGTGGAAATAGCTAACACAGGGTTCATTGAACCATTATTGTAAACACATATTTATACAATATCTTCTTTGACTCTCAAAGGCTCAAGTCAGGTTCTGACTTTTGAGATCAAGGACTGGGGTTATTGGTACTAACCCTTCACAGCACTGAAAACTGCAAATGGTTGTCAAGCATTTTGTTACGCTGCACGGAACATCTGGGTAATAAAATGGCTGATGAAGTTCAACTTTAACAAATACAAAAACCTGACTATTTAGAAAAACAAGTCTAACCTTACATATACAGTAAGGGGATCTGAAATGGTTGCTAATATTCAGTAAGGAAGTTCAGGGTTTATAATAAACAGCTTCATGAAAGCATAGGCTGAATAAGTAGTTGCAGTCAAAGCGGCATATCAAATGTTATAAATTCCTACAGAACTGGTAGAAGACAAACTAAAAAACATTTACACATTTTCAGTGTTTAGGACAGGCCTGATCTCCCTAATTCAGGAAGGATACAGAGCAAAAATGGGGTTTAGAGAAGGATGTCACAGGTAAATCAGTGTTATGGATTGGCTTCTGTACAAGAAAACACTGCTGAGCAGACTAGGATCTTTTAATTTGAAAGATAGATAGCTAAGGGGGAACATGATGGAGATCTGTACAACCATGAGAAGGCATGTAAAAATGATTGTTGGCTGTTTCCTACCCAGGAAGCTTCAGATGAAATCATCACTGCATGATAAGTTTAAAATAAAAAAGTTATCATAATTTCACCCAACACCAATTCTGAAATTCAGCACTGCAGGCTATTGTGAATGTGAAGAGTTTACAGCAGTCTAGGAAACAACTAGAGACATTTATGATACAAATGTCCATTGCAGGCAGTGAAATGCAAGGTTTTCTGTCATCTACAGAAGAGTGTATGAAGGAAGCACTACTGCTGTGGTCACTTTCACAGACATAACACTAGGTTAATTGAAACTTTGATGTGACCTAGTCCGAATACCTGCATCCTGTCCTAGTGACAGTCACATTATCCCGTAAGGTTCATCAGCTTGCCTCACAGCACTGGGCACTGTTACAGGGCATTAACATTGTCATGTGGAGCAGCACTATGGATGTGAAAAAGTCCCCGAGTTGATTTGGTTCACATCCCATGGAGATACTTAAGCACACAAGCTGTATTCCTTTCTGCTTAAACTATCTGGAAGCTGTGCTCCAGGAGCTCATGTGGCTTGAAACAGGCTAGAGCCTGTCTCAAGTAGCCCTCCCAAACCTGCAGGTCTTGGGTCCTCAGTGCCACTGTTTAAATCTGCAAATGTGCCACACTGTTTGCTGGTGAAGACAGCGCTGATGGGCAGAGGAGAGCATAGAGCCTACAGATGCTCTGTCATGTTCCTATGTTTCTCAGAAATATTTCTCTTCATGTTGACTGTGATTATTATATTCTGCCACAAATCTCAAGTGGGATGTGTTGTATCCCACACGTTGAATAGTAGTGGGGAGAAGTTTTCAAAATATTTGGAAAAGCATATTTTCACTTCGATCTTTTGTTTCTTTCTATCCTCTTTGTTCTTCCATCCGCTCTGCTGTGGTAGTACAAAATCGGGAGAGGTCATTTGTGGTATAACCTTATAGATCCTACGGTTATGGATGATTGCTAATTTCTACCACTAATCTTTATAGAACAAGTAACAAAGTTGTTTACTCTTGGGTATAAAACAACAGCAAAAGACCAAACCTGAATAGAGCATCTATCTGCCTTGCTGCTGCATTGTCTTGGATGCAGTGAATCTCACAGAACTATGCAGAACTTTCTTCTCAGCAAAACAATCACATTAAAGAAAAAAGAATATTCTTATACTGCAGACTGGTTCATTGTGTGCTTCAGATGTACAATTAATTATATAAAAAGACTATTCAACTTCTTCCTATACTGACAGCTTCAGATCTTTGTTTAATTGAATCAGCTTGTCTGAGCTTTGAATGCATTGTCAAAGAAAATCACAGCCACAGGGATTCAAAATACCTTTAGAGTGTTAATCAACAGTAGCAAATAATATGAACTTGGAAGAACAAAGAAATGAAAGCTGACCTTTTCTCTAGAGAGATCATATACATCTACAGTGTAAACTGACAAAGTATTTTTCCTTGATGTTATTGTCATTTTTTTACACCAGTATTAGAAACTCAGTATGACTTTAACTAACCTCTTTGGGCTGAAGGTGTAACATCATAAAGCTTTGTAATGACAGCAACACAGATCAACTTGCATATCTCTAAGCAATGACCTTAGCAACCTGAGTGAAAATGTTTATTTACATTACATCTTTGAGGCAGACACTCAAGAAGACAATTATGAGACAACACATGAAAAGAGAAAGGCCTGTATTTTAAACTTACAGGCGAACCCATAAAGATGTGAAAGAAATTTCTGTCTTCCACGCAAAATGCAAACTAAGTTCTAATATATTCATGTACATTTGCATTTTGGATTTAAACTAAAGAGCTTAATTAAAAAAAAACCCCAAAACTAATCTGTGAAGAATAATCTATTCACTGTCAAAAATATATATTTACTTCTACTTTGTGGTAAAGTGCCTGGTTATATTTTACCCATTATTTCTCTCTGGCTGAGATACATGAGCAAGTAGCACACTGCACTTTTTAATGCAAGTACATGAAACTCAAGGGTTCTCTTGATACAAATTATATTTACAAAAGATCAGATCATGTGGATTGGAGGACTTTTAGGCAGCACAGGGAATTAGTACATCACTCATTGAAAGTCTGTGTAGAGACATAGTTTCAAACCTATCTCAAATCCAAAACTGAAGTAAGCAAAATACTGTGGTCTCATTCTACTTTCCCACCAAGAAGTTAATTAAAAAAATATATCTCTGCTCTGCACTCATCAGCTATTGCACACAGAATTGCAGACTTCCAGCAGCAAAAATCCACAGCCTGGCTACGTCCTAAAGACTCTCATTCATGCTCAGTAAAGCAGATCGCTGTAGCTACCGAAGACATTACCACTGCTCTGCTTCCTGCCTCATGCATTTGCTGGAGGTTAAACTCATAGCAGAGCTGGCAAAAGGGAGCATGTGAGCATGTCTCATCTGCTTCATTCTGGCACACCAGCACAAACTGCCACAGCTGGCAGCTTAAGTGATCACACTAGACTGTGACTGGAGTGCTTCAAGTATGCGTTTCTTCTCCTCTCTGGGTCATAAGTTACTGTCTTAAATCACCATAGCCAGATTCGCTGCGCTGAGTCTGTATGCTAGAGTTGGTTTTATTTTCTCCAAGTACTTTTCTGTTAGAGAACATCACGCCAAAAAACCCAAAGCAGTCTGCTTTGTTTAATTTTGACAAGGATATATGGAAAGCTAGCAACTAATCAGTCAGACCTAGTTTATTTCCTTCCAGTTCACCTGTGCTGGTTTTTAATAGACCAGTCTCTCAATATCAACACTGAGGGCTTTTAGTCCAGTGGTTTGGGGCTCTTGTTGGGAAAACTTAATGCTGTGTTTTTCTTTGAGAATTTTGCAGTCCCAAGGAAAACCAAAATGCAAAAAAATCCCCATAAACAAAAATTACATTTCTATGAACATGTCTAGTAAGCCTGAACCATATAATTAGCTAGACCCAATAAGGAGCAATATATGTTAAAATTTGTCTCACTATGGAGCAGTTAACATCAGCATGGCTATTTTTGATCTTCTGTATGCAAATCCCATAAACAAAACCTTTTCTCTTTCCCAGGGAAAAAACTCCATGAATAGACTGGTTATTAACCAACTTGAATTCTGCTCCACTAAGTTAATAAATTTCTGCAATGTCTGTATTCTACTATTCCTAAAAAAAAAAGAGAAAAGAAAAAAAAAGAGAAATCATGGTTATATCAGTGTGACTGTGCCATCTGATTCCAACTGACTGGCTGCAGAATTAATTGGGGGTTCAAATTGTCTCTCTCTTCCAAGTTAGAGATGGTAAAGAACAATATTCTGAAATTCAATACTTGGAAAGCAGGAAAGAACTATATTCTGCACACACACAAGATGTTCATCAAGGAAGGCACATGATCCAGTGATCTAATCCCTACAGCTGCTAAAACTCAACACAGGAGAAAGAAAAAGTTATTTACAATTCAGAAATGAAGCTCAAATCATGTATATACAGAGATGTCCAATCTCATACCTCTGTTGCTAAAGTAGGTGATGTAAAAAGTTATAAATGATCTGATCTACAAGATACATCCTGGGTCCCAGTTAGCTTCAGCCTAAGGAGGGACCTCTCTTATAACCCTCAGCCCTTGCGTATATCCCACTTCCACCTAGTTATATGAGAACCATTGGTTTTAGTACTGATGGCCACAGCTTATCCTTTGTGAAGGCATTCCAAAGTTTAATAAGTTGTTTCTCTGTGGGTAAGCACTGAACAGTGTAGCTTATGGCAGCCCAAACATTGTAAGGAAGTATGTAATCAAGCTATTAAATAAAACTGGTTTATTTCTGAAAGCAAATCTTTAAAATGATTGTTGGTACAAAATATTCTTTAAGCGCTAATATTTTAAACCTCAAATGTTTTCAATTCTATTTGTTTAATGAAGCATATTTATGCTTTTTGCCATTTTCGGAAGGATTGCTAGGCAATATTATAGAGCAAATTTATTTAGTCTGAAAACTCTCTTAGATTGAAGTTTTGTTAATAGCTCTGTTTTTATCTCCCAGAAGACAGTTGGAAAGGTAATTATAACATGGAAATTAGTTTCAGTTGGCATGTAAAGTAAAAATTATATACTGATGTACAATATCTAGTATTTCAACCTATGCTTAGTATTTTCTCAGGTAGACTGAATTCTAATAGAGACTTTACTCTCTGATGTATGTAATTTAGGCTAATTTCTCCAAAGTATAGTTTTTCTGTTCCACCTTTCATTTCTGTGCAGTTTTCCTTCTTCAGGCCTGCAGTTTCAAAATTTTCTTAGTTCACATATTGAAGATGTTTTCATTAAGAAGGAATCTCTCAGTCTTGGGCTGTTCTTTAAGCCTTTGTCTTTGATGAAATGGTTGTCGGAGCCTTTATAGTCTCTCTAATTAATGTAAAAACCCCAAATCAAAACACAAGTCAGTCAGATTAAAACATTTGCAGTACATTTTAATTATAGTCTTTGGAAGGCTTTTCCTTATGACTATTTTCAAGCCTCCTTTTATGAAAGATTAGGAAACAAGGACACAAGGCACTGCCAGAGAGAGAAAAGGACACCTGACCCAATAAGCCATTCCCTTTAAGTTTCTCTCACACCTATTTTCTTGCTTAGTAACTATATCCTTTGATTCCCTCCCTGCTCAGACATGCAGAGTTCTCTCTTAAACTCATCTGAGCTATTTGCTTTGATGGCTTTACATGGCAACTGCATTAAGTGAAATTCTGTGCTTGAACTCTTTGTGTGCTACATCTCTCTGCATTTAAATTGTGGTCTCTAACATCTGAATCATTCATACTGTGAATATTTTGTCCTACCTTTGCTATCATTCCCCTCTCATAATTCTGGACATCACTTAGGTCATCTCAAGAGCTTTCCAATTGTATTCTTAAAAAAAAATAAAATTAATCATACTAATATAGTCTGAAAAAGCTCACTTTACTCCAGTTGCTTATAACAGATGCTCTAGGCTGAGGAAAACTTCTTGACCTAAACCTCAAAACAACATGGTAGAAAAACTTCACTAATATAGTTTACTGAAGAACATAATTATCTTTCAGTTTGGTTTTGGAATCAAATTCTTTACTTTGACTTCAGAGCTCATAGCGTCTTGTATTTCCCCAGATATTCTATAGCTGTTTAGCCTGAAATACTTATCAGCCCATTATTTTCAACCTCTCTGATTTTTTGTCTGCCTGCCTGTCTGCCTACACAATTAAGCAGTTGTTAAATTCAACCTTAGTGGTGGGTTACATCACCTGTGGTAGGGCAAAGGAGAAGAACAGATTAAAAATGAAAAGCAAACCAATAAACAAACAAAACCCACCACAAAACATGAAGGCATTTAAAGTTTTTACAGTCTAAGAAGTGTAGTTCAAGTCAAACTTGAGTTCTAAACTCTTAGATTCTATAGTCTTCACATTGTGTTAATTAATATCTATCAGTTTTACATCAGTTATGCAATGCAGGTTTAACTAGTGCCTAAAAAGCTGTGTCTGTACACCACCATAAACACATTGTGCAGCATGCCCCACAGTCTCCAAGCTGCAGTTGCCTCTACCAAGGATCTCTTACAAGTACGTTCCCTGTGTGCATGCCTGGGCTTGCTTCCAGGGGACAGCAAAGTGAAGGTCTCATCATCTCAATGCAGTGCCATGCTGCAGCAGCAACAAACACCATGGGATTCATTACAGTGGGTGTGCACAGAAACCCAAAGAGTATCTCTATCCAGTAAGTTATAAGGACACAGCTCAATGCTCATTAAGAGAGGTCAGACATATGGGAAGGACAAACTTAGAGTTTTTAGAGGGAAAAACAAATTTATATTCATCTTACCAAAACTGTTGCTGTCTGTAAAGTAACCAGAGATAACAGTCTAACCCTCAGGATATTCACCAGATTGTGGGGTAGGTCTTTGCTGTGGTCCTGGTTTCCAGGACAGTACTGGTGTTTTATCCAAGGTATTTTTCAAGTAAAGTGTTTAATTAATATCTGGCAGTTTTCCCTCGGTTATGCAATGCAGGTGTAACTAGTGCCTAAAAAGCTGTGTGTGTACAACACCATAAGCACATTCTGCAGCATGTCCCAGTCTCCAAGCTGCAGTTGCCTCTACCAAGGATCCCTTACAAGTATGTTCCTTACAAGTGCATTAAAAGTACATTACAAGCAACAAGAGAAGCAATTGAATGGGCTTTCCCCATGCTCTAACTGAAATATTGCAGTAACTAGGCTGTTAGGACCAGTCATGTTTCAGAGGCAGAAATCATTCCTACTCTGCTCACCTAAGGATGGCTCATCCTACTACCTGCCTTCAGTTCAGGATTACTGGACCAGAGATTCCAAGTGGATTTCCTAACAACTTCAAGGAACACTCAAGGGATTGGACTATTAGAATGATCACATCCCTGCTGTTTCCTGGTAGGCCAGCTCTTCTTAATAACCTACTTCTGCCTAAACTTAAGAACCTGAGGTGTGCAAGCTAGCAGAACAGTCATCTGAGATATCCTGCATATTCCATAGAAAGAAATAGGCAGCTCCCAAAGAAGATTCAAATTTTCAAACACAGGATTTAATACCAACCACCCTGCAGGTACTTATAGCTACAGCTAAGCTTCAGAACCTGTGAATTCCTGCATCCAGATGTATCATTGCTCACTTTAGCCTCCATAACCAGAAAAGACATATAAATATTATCTTCCCTGTAACCCCTTCCCTACTTTTGCTTTCATGGAAAGAAAATATGAATGTGCAAAAGATACAGCTCTCTGTCTGGAATGCTGGACCATTCCCATGCAGTGAGTTAGGTGCTATGAGTGTTTAAAGATGTGTGTTTGTGCAGGTTGGCCCTGGCCAGCAGCCGAGTGCCCACAGAACTGCTTGCTCTCTCCCTTCCCACAGTGGGATAGAGCAAGAAAACTTGTGGGTCAAAATAAAGACAGGGAAGTCACTGTTGGTTGCAGATAATACAGGCTCAACCTGGGGAATTTAATGTAAAACTGGCTTGAGTATTGGGAAAAAAGAAGAAAAATGTTTAAACAGTGAGGGGAAAGGCCTTTGCTCCCCTTTTCCCACGCTCAACCAGAACAAGATTGTTTGCATTATCTGTATGTGCCACTGTTTAGATCACCAGGCTTTTAGGTACTGTGCTTGGGAATGTGTAAGTGTTGCAGCCCAAGAGGTAAGTTGGATCTGCCCCTTGGAGGTTCAGTAGTGGGCTGTGGCATACCACTGGTTTACAGTATCAAATAAAAAATTATACCCTAAAAGCAAAATTAGTAAAGCCTTTTGAAACCAATTACAGTGACCTTCCACTGGACACATTAGACTGAAATATTTGCTTCAATTTGACTTCATGTTTTTGCTTTCTCCTATAATCATGATTTTAATTTGCCTCTGTTTTGTTGCTTTGGATCATTTTTAAAGTGTTCTGTGCATTACTTAAACAGTAACCTTTTCATTGTTATTCTACCACACTGACCTCTAACACCATTTCCCTCTTTTTGGATTGATAGTAACTAGAAAAATATGCAAATACCCTCTAATCTCTTTACTCAATGCTGGTGTTTGTTTTGCCCTATATTATTTTTGTTAAAAAACCTTTTGTTTTGTTTGGTTCTTATGATCAGCTCCTTGATCACCAAACATGGTGTTAATCAACTTTTCTGTGGAGCATTTAATATTCCTTAAAGATGAGAGTTTTTCTTAATAATTCAGGATATTGAGTGGCTAAGAGAGGTGCTTTATCTTCATAGCTCCTGGCAAAAAAGAAATGATATGTTCAGAAGTGCAGAAAGCATGAGTAGTTTTACTGCATCACCCATGTTTCTTTGATTATTTTTTCCCCCCAACCACATTATCGGTCTAATAAAAGTAGTTTGTAATTCTGGTCTGTAATGGTATCAAAGTGCGGTACACAATGATACAGACAGAGAATCATAGCAAAGTATTTGGCTGTCATAAAAGATCACATAATTACACACTGGCGTGTTCCCAAAACCAGGCATTAAAGTGGTGAGGGGAAAGATTAATCCTCTCAAACCCTATCTTCATCATTCAATGATCTCTGTGAGGCTGGAAGCAAATGAAAGTGTAGGCAGTGCTGATTCCTATGTTTGGGAAGGAGCTCTTCACTCCAGCAGCTTGGGGAATATGGACAGTCTGAGGAAGGCAATGCTCTCCCCATTCTCTCATCCCAGCATCTGTCCATATTCATGAAGAGTACTCTTCATTATCATAATTAATGGGAAAACTTTGCCTCTTAATTTTTTCTTCATGCCTGGCTGCCATCTCTCAGCAAGGAAACTTCTCATTTTCATCATACTTCTGACAGAGTTAACTTGTACTGTGGAGATCTGGGCCAGATAGGCAGAAAGCAAATTTGGTTTACTCAGCAGTCCCCAAACTGTAGCAAAATAATCGCCTTTGAAGGAACTCACAGTGACTCTACCAACGCAATCAAATATTGAAACATTTCACCCAGCTCCTTTGGCACTCAGGACAAAGCTTGGTTTCAAAAATACACAATAAAATACACAAGAAGATCTAAGGAAAAGCCTGGATCGTTGTGGTTGTCATAGTCCAAAGTTCACCAACAGGTTCTAAATGGTCTGACCTACCTGTAGCCATCACTGTCGGCAGTGAAATAAGATATGGGGCATGTATGTGTAACCTTGGATCCGACCTCTGTGAAAAGAGCTAAGTTGTGGAAGAAAGCTGTGAGGAGCTCCTCTGGGACCTCTGCCCTTGCATCCTCTGTTCTTTGGCTCATGCACCACATTTAATCTCTGGTCCTGAGAGTGCCACTTGTAGGTTACTGATTACTGTCACCAAACCTGCTCCACTCCTCCTCTTTGGGTACTGTGGGCCTGCACACCTTGTCATTGAGGGCACTGCCTTGATGTCCTTGCCAGCTCCCATCTTTTTCCCTGTTGGAGAGCAGCCTTCCCTTGCACCCAAGGTGATTTCAATAACACACATCCCAGAAACAAATCAGTTGCATTTCGTTCCCTATTGTTTCATAGCCTCTTTTTCTTAGAAAAAGAATGAAAAGAAAAATTTTGGTTTGTTTTGGTTTTGTTCATAGTGAGGGGTTTTGTTGTTTTTATTATTTAAAGAAATCCCAAAGAAATGAGCTTTTGGCACTTTGAATGGTATTTAAGTGCAAGGCAGATGTGGGACTCCAACCAAGTACATTGCTTCCCATTTTTTTTTTTATCCAACCCCTACTGTGTTGTGCAGTTGAGCTGGAGGGCCCAGATGCCACTGCTGCTCTAAATACCTCTGTAAAATGCAAGTCTGACAGAAATGCTACAGCTGTACCACCTCCTCTCATTGTTTCAGGGACATTTCTATCCCCAGGACCAGTGGCTTTTGGGCTGCACCCAGCTGTTCTGTGCATTGCCTGTGACTGCTCATGGGTTAGGCAGCACTGAAAAGAAAACTGTAATTTGAAGGTTTAGTTGCTAGGTGATTTTTAACTGCCCCCTCCCCAATAATTTTTGCCCCCCTTCTCTTTGTAAAATGTTTCAGACTTTAAAAAAGAAGTATATTCTTTCTCAAAGTAAACTAAGAGAACTATGTCAGCTCTTGTGAACACAACAATAGCCCTGAAAATTTTAAGCCTGGTTCAAATCACCCTATATTTCTCCCTTATAATGTTTTCACATATCTCAGTACAAGAAGTACATTATTGCTTCCATAAAAATGGAACTTGTAATACCTCAGACTATTTTGTTTATATTTTCTCCCATTGCAACATTTCTAAATAAAAAATGAACAACAAAGGCATCCTCAATTTTGCTGAAATTGTGGGGATCAGCAGTGCAATTCTCAGGTTGTTCTTATTATTTGGATGATAGATTTGGACAACTAGGAAAGTTTGCAGTTAATCTGATAAAGGAAAATACAATTCATTTTACTTATAAAGCTATTTATAAATCACCTATTCAGGGAACATAAATAATACCATGTAATTTAGAGGACAAAATATATATTATAAATAATGAATATTCTCAATGTTCAGCTCATGAGTTAAAATGTATTGACACAAGCTGTTTACTGAACTGTAAATGGAAAAATGTATTTGTAAAATTCATAAACTGTACCCAGATAATATGCAAAGTGAGGAAAGATAAATTGTACAGATTCTAATATTCTGAATGTATGAATAACTTACATACAGCCTTTCAGCTGATTGACTCTACCCATGGAAAAGAGACTTTTCATTTCCTTCCATTCAGTGGTTTCTTACAAACCACAATAGAAATAGTAAGACTTCTCTGAGCTAGCTCATATTAGTGATCCATCTTGGCTACCTCAGATCAGTTCAGTCTTGTTGATGCTCTGAATCTCCTCAGTTATCTCAAACAGCTGCCATTATTGATACCCAAATGCATGGAACTGTCCCAGAAAACTAGATTCCACGTGTTTTCAATTTATTTTGTTAAACCAAAACGAATCAGTAGTGTTTTGAATGTTTACACTGCCATGTAATATTCATTTGTAAGCGTTTAAGGATTGGGGGATGAAGCAGAGTCTGTATTGTGCTAAGTGACTTGTGAACACTAGACAAAAGAGAGGCCCAGCCTATTACAGTTTATAATGTAAGTAATTTAAGTTAAAGTATCCGTAATTCCAGCTGTAAAATGACAGTTAGGGTTAATGTCATGTAAAGCAAATTGTCTGAGATTTAATGGTTTTCTCATTTTTATTTTTAAATGTTTACCTACCTTTGTGTCAGCAACATTTCTGGCACAGGCTTGGGGTTTTTTTTGGAAAAACTCAAACACAAGGCAAGCCTCATTCCAAGCAACACCGTATTTCTTATTCATGGGGCTGGCCAAGAAAAAAGTGTGAAGTTGAGCTACACAACAGGCTTTTGGTTTGCAAAGTTCACACAAATATTTTCTCAAAACAAGTTGTTACAGCTGAGAGGGTACACGCCAAGTCACACTGAAATCAAAACAAATATTTACAAAAACTGCATGGCACATAGCAAATAGGCAAATATTTACATAACCCCCCTGACACAATACACCAACTTCTGCATAACTCAACTTTCAACTTCCTGCTGTGTAGGAAGATAATTCAAGGCTACACTATGAAGAAGCCTTTTGTTTCATTACTGTGGCCTATCCAAAGCCATAATGAAAATGTCCTGATGAAATGTATTCTCAAGAGCATTATTGACTGAAAAAAGACCTGGATGACTTCAGCTGAATGTTGTGTTATGGAGACAGATCGCCACCACTATTCCCATCTGAAATGCCACTTGACATATTTTGAGAATGACTGATTGTTCCTTTTTTCTTCATTCATTTTCAGCCAAATGAAACAGACAGAAATATTAAAAATAAGGCAGTTTTGAGATCATGGGTGTAATTTCTTATGCAGTGTAGAGGCCTTCATCTCCAGAATTCAATGACTACACTTAAGTGCACTTTCTCCGGACTCCCTCTCCAGACTGCAATTTGGTAAGTTCCAGTCTGCTACAGCTAGAGTGGTTTATTCTTTACCTTCCAACACAAATTGCATTTTCTTACAGTCAAGACATGTTTACTCACCAAGCAGAAAGCTGTATTTCCAGCCAACAGAGAAAAAAAAATAAAACTTTGCCTATGTCTTATGAGAAAAACAGGTAAAGTGACTCTGGTTAAGAATGATTCCGTCTTTGCTGCCTTTTTTGAATGTGGAAAATGCTAAAATGTGAGCACTAAAGTTAAGACTGAACGTGAACTCAGTTGAAGACAACCCCATAGGAAATAATGAGAAGTAGCCTCGATGGCATCAGCATCCTCCAGAGAGATCACTTGACCTGCTACTGTCATGAATTTTGAATCCAATTTAAGTATATATCAGAAAGATCTATCTCAAGCTGTAACTGTACTATATTATTTTCTGAAATTGCAATATACTGATAAAGTAGAAGTGATGAGAAAAGTAAACAATAGCTTTTAATATACAGTTTTCCTTAGACCATTGTCAAAGCTTGCCAGTTTAATAGTAGAGAGAGTAACTACAGTACATGGGTGTGCAGTGAGGTGATTGCTTTTTATTACTGCAGAACTAAAAGGCCTTTTTGTAATAGCTTTTTAGAGGTAGGAAGAAACAGCAGGTCTTTCATGCAAAATCCTTTCCTATTCAGAGATCTAATCTGATGATGATCTTGAAATGAAACGTAAGATACATTTTTTACTTTGATGTCATAGATGCTTCTACTCCCCCTGACTCTCAGAACAATATCAAGCTGTTGAAAACTATGGCAGGAAGTTAATCCCCCTTAATGAATAGGACACCATTTGCTTTTCAAATGCCAGACAGGTAAATACATATAAATTTTGTCTCACTTTGTGCAGCTAAAGTCCAGTTTACCCTAGACTTTAATTTAAATGGTTTAGTTTCTTTTTTTCCTATTCTTTTGTTTTTCAGGAGAGAATGTGCTATGATTGTTTGGTGGCTACTGTTGACACAATCCATTTTTCTTTAAGTTACTCATAGTGTTTTTCTCAAATGAGTTCTTCACTTATCCCCTGCTGTAACTTAAAAGCTCCAGATAATAAATGCTTAATAAGATTATATCATGATTTAGCTAATCTTTAATTTTAATTTCTTGCTTACATTAAGCAGGAGTTTCTATGATTTTCATATAAATTATTTTTCTGTCATTGCTGGAGTGCACTGTGAATGTGGAAGAAAGAGTTTGCCTTCTTCACCATGATTTTTAAATGGCTCCTTTATCAAAGTTATTCCACATGTGGTAGATAGTAGTGTTATAATTCCTAGATAAGAAGTTTGGAAGTTTTATTTTTATGTTCTGAAATACTCTTGTTTTTAAAATGCTGCAAAATTGTTAAGTTGGTTTTTCAGAAGATATGATTAGTAATGCACTGAAGGTAGTGGAACTTGTCACTATTTTAATTAAAATTTGTAATAGATGTGGTACTTGCAAAGTTTACTATTGATACCAAGGTGAGTGGGCTACCAAGCTATCCAGAGAAAAAGAATACCTTTATAAATGACCATAAGAATTTGCAAAAGTTAACTAAAAATATTGTTAATCAGGAAATACCTGAGAGTAAAAATAATGAGCTGCAAGAGTAGAGTGGTGAAAGGTGGTCTATGCAGCAGGTCTCCAGAGGAGGACCTGTGCATTACATGGACTGGATGGGAATTAGCAATGACGTGCAGTGGTGGAAGTGGCAGCTTTGAGTGCATAAACATGAGTGTCATTTGTAAAATTTATCAAATAAGTTCTCAACTCTGTTTTTAGTGGCTTGGTTTTTTAGCAAAATAACGATCAGAAGTCTAGAAAATTACTTTAAGGAAAGAGTGAAAGAAATTATATTATTTACCTGGGAAGGTTATTTGAAGAAGATACTCAGATATGGCAAAATGAAGGGAATATATTATTCTCCAGGTCTACTATGTATAGGATGACAAGGTACAGTCTTACAGCAGTACACAAAAGATTCTAGTTGCAGAGTAGAAAAAAAAAAAGGGACAAAAATAGCCAATTACTGAGAATGAAAGTGTAGGAGTAATGCAGAATATCCATTATGCAGCTTAGGCAAATATCCCTCTGGAATAGCATAGCTCTGGCTGGCCCTGCCATGAAATAGAGAAATGGTCTATATAGCATCACTCCTCTCTTTCCCCATATACTAGAAATCTCACAGTGGATGGATGCTTTAAAAAAAGTTCCACATCCTGTCTTTCTTATCAGACATCCCTGATCTTCACAGGGACAGGTTTCTCTAGTCTCTTTCTGTGTGCACTTACTTTCAATAAATCATCTAAATAATGCTCACCTGTCATCAAATATTGGTTCTGTTTCTTTAGGAAACAAATATCATAGCAAAACAAATCCCAAGTTTACCGTGCCATTTCAGTCCATGACACATGCATTAGAATATTGACCATTGTAAGATACTATTGCTAGTAACATTAGCTGTGGAATTTTTTTCATTATTTTTTTTTCATGAAAACTCTCAAAATAAGCACTCATTGATGTTTGTCTTTTCCAAGCACTCCATAATTTACTCTGTCTGAGAATGCACCTCTCAAGTCCACACTCGCTCATTTGCTTTTTCACTAATTCAGTCTTGGTTCTAAAAGCATCAGAAACAGGTCATTGGCTGATATGAAATTATGATAATCTTTTCTGAGCCTTACTTTATGATTTACTGTATATATTACAAGTGGATCTGCAAATTAGCATCTTGACACTGTCTTTTGACACAACTAAAAAGTTGTCAGCTCTTATGCTCATGCTGAAATCAGTAGAATTACTGGAGCTCACCTTGAGTGCTAATCAAGGACAAAATTTGGTGATCTAGTTTGCTCAGCGAGGAAGTTTCTAAAGGGGCTGAAGGGGTCTGCAGGGATGTCTGCCTAAGGAGATGTTGAAAATGCATTAGGGTTTGTCTCAGCTCTCATCTACTTGGTACAGAACGATCAGTGATGGGGGCCCCTTAAGATCACCCTTTTATTTTAGCTCAGGTATTTCATCAGCTTAGAGACCAGACTCCTTTTTCTGATTAGTTTCTCCTTTTAGCAGACAAGAACAGCTCTTTCAAATGGATTGATTCCAACAAGGTGATGTTTCCTTACTGTACTGGAAACAAGATTTTGATCAAAACATTCTAAACTTTAAGGATATTTTGAATCTATTGATGATTAATTAATAGGCTACTTTGCCCTTGTAATTTCCACCTAGTTTTACTTTCCTTTCTCGGTGACCTTTTTGTCATGAATAGTATAAGTTTACTTTTTATTCATTTTTTTTCCTTTTGATGGTATCATCCACCTCTGCACAAACAAATGTCTCATGCAAACCAGGCAAGTTTTTCTACCATATCTTAAAGTAAGCATTTTTGGGCCCATCATACTGTTTCCAGTATCCTAATTATCTGTCTTGCAATTTGCATTATGTTAATTCTAAGATATTACACTACAATGCTCTAACTCAGCTATTTGAAATAGCTGAATAGTTTTACTTGTAGTAATTAGAAGTAGCAGCAAATAACAATTTTCATTGTAAAATCTTAGGCAATTATAGATTTCTTTTTCATAAACATCACGTTTTCAGTCATTCTGTGATTGCATATTTCACTGCAAAATTCTTATCTTCATTTATTCTTAGCCAAAAAAAAAAAAAAAAAAAAAAGTATGCTGTGTTATCTGGCCTAGAAATATAAGCAAAAATCTAAATATACTATTAGCCTCTAAGACACTTTTCAAATGTCATTCTTTGGGATGAAAACATGTTTGGTTTGTAAAGCTCTTAACATTTCAAGCTGAAAGGCTTGAACAAGCTTTGAACTCTGGAGTTTGTGATGCCTATAAATTAAAGGGAAAATAACATTAAATAGTACTTTAGCATGTGATGCTGCCTCCTTTAAGACTCTGAGCATCTCAAAGTCCTCAAAACCATAAAATTTTTCATGGAGCAGCCCGTGAGCCAAAAGACCCCATGTATTCCATAGAATGTTGTTGCTTTATTTGGACCTATCCTTATAACAGGCATAAACTGAAAGTGAATTCTCAGTAATGTATCAATAAGCAGCTAGATATCTGAACAATTTGCTGTCCATAGATACTGAAACATGCCAGTGGAAACAGAGTGCAGCACTGACTCAAAACACCTTTGTCCCTGACCTGCTTATCTGCCACCTTTGACTAGGGCCCTCCAGCTCTTTGAGATGCTGGGAGCTATAGTCACGATTTAGCTGCTTGTAATAAAAAACCTTTATGTTTGATTTTCTGCCCTTTGGAAAAACTGCTTCTTTAAGGTCTTGGTATAAGGTATTTAGCCCTCTCACCCTATACCTCCTTCTCTTTTGAACTCAACCATTTTTTCTTGGATTGAGAACATTTTCTTTCCGCCTTCAATTGACACAAAATAAAGATAATAAAATTACTTCTGATTAACCATACAGGCACATGACTTCTCAGCAAAGCTGAAAGGAGGCCTATGAGTACAATTTCTAAGAAACGAGTGCAACACAGATTTCTGGATCCTACTATTAATGACTTCGGAGAAAACAAAAAAGTCACAAGAAAGAATATTTTCCTTAGAGAATATTTTCCAAGCAAGGTGCTGCTCCACAGGTATAGCACAGGTAGTTGTCAAGTTTGTTTGGATTTTCCTATTAGATCGCCCAAAAAAGAAAACCTGAAAAATTGTCTGTTGTCTTATATGTCTTTCCATCACAAGGCAAAGTAATAAAATACTAATAATGGCTCACAGCGGCTGTAAAGAGACCCTAAATCCTTTAAACAAATGCTTACAGTCTAATTGTCTCATCTGCTCGTTGGTATTATAGCCTTCCAACAACAGTGTGCAGTTGAACTTGTAGACTATCCAAGTCACAGATAGGCTTTAAAGAGGGAAGATAACTTTTATTTGTTATGGGCAATAAAACTAGAGTCTCTACTGACTGTCTGACAAGGAGGCGTCTGATACTGTGGATTCAGACAGGCAGAACACAAATTGAAAGTGTCTAAAAGGCAAGGTAATGGAGGAATAAGAAGTATAAAACCTACACAATAAAATTATATTGCAATGAGAGAAAATTAGAAAATGAGGAGTAAAGCCTAAAAATAGAACAAACCTGTCCCTTGAAGACACGTTCAGTAGGCATGGTTGCTACTGAAATGCTACCACGCTGGTTTGCTTTTAGTTTAGACTCAGTAGTGGTGGTATATCAAGACTGGGTTAAAAGAACAAGCTGATGCACATACACAGCTACACATTTACACACCAAAGGCTCACTGTGTTCCCCTAGTCCACTCTGTGTCATTAAGATGTTTCTATCTGCCATAGAAGGTGTTTGCAGATAGGCAATTGTTTTGGTTTAATTCTGCATCTTCCAGCATGGATTAAAAAACCCACAGAACTTGAAAATGTGCCACAAGTTATTTCGTGATTGGAAGATGTTACACAGAAAGAAAGGTTGATTTTTAAATCAGATAGCAGAGACAACAAAGACATTACATACACATGGACACACATGCACACACGAATACATCCCTTCCGTTACGCAGCTTTTGCAGTTTTTCCTCCAACCTGTCACAAACTTATTTGATGCCACTATCTTACAATGACACCTGCTAGAAAAGCTTAGTGGAGCCACTGACAGCTCCCCTGGAGTTGCTGCCTGTCAGTGCCTTATTCTCAGTCAGCAGTATATACCAGCTCTAACATATGCTATATTTCTAATTTTCTTTACTTTCTCCTTGGGGCAACCTATACTTATTATCACTGTGGATAATACTCCTAGGACTGTTTTCCTGCCAGACCTCCTTTTCCTGAAGTGAAGGTACAAATGCGATCTGGAAACCACAGTCTAATTGTGCACTTAAAATTTAAATCCCTGGCTAGAAAACAACTCGTTCCTCCCATACCTTTGATGTCCACAGCTAATCCACTCAGTATTTCAACAGAAGTATTTTCCCTTTATTTCAGGTTAGCTTTTAAAATGAACTTTTTCCTAGTTTTAATATATAAACAGTCAGCTTGTGATGGCAATTTTAGCTTAGGACAATCAATAAATATCTTACAGTGATAAAGGATTTTTTTTTTTCCCTTCCTCTTACCATAAGATCTTTTACCCCTCCGGGGTAAATGAGAACACCCTTTGCCCATGTGTGTCAAGTTAAAGCTTACACTGACAAAAGAAGTGAGGTTCTCCTTTGATTTTCATCCACTAAAATCAATAGTGCTATATTACTGTGAAAATAGTAAGCCCAGAATGGGATTCAATTCTTAAACTTTTAGTTTCACTGGCTGCCAGACACTCCCAGCAAGATGATGCAGGATTAATAAATATAAAATGCTTTTTTAAAGCCATATTTTAAGTGATGAATGCAGAATTCCAATTTGCTATGAATATTATTTGCCTTAGATTAATGAAAAAGTTTTTATTTCTGTAACTGCTAACTAAATAATGATGCTAGAAAGAAAAGGGGCTCCGCAGACATTGGGAATTCCATCTGTTCCCACTGATCTAAGAGATGATATGAATCAACTTCCCTTAGCACTTGTTTGAACTATGCTCAGAAGCAGCTTCACGTCTAGGTAGAAATCTCTTACCTTTATTTTTTTCCTCCAAGCATGCACATCGGACACTTAGAATTCACTGGCTACCAGATTATTTGCATAGGTAATGTTACAGAGTTTTGTAACAACAAGGACTCTAAGCTGATAATGAAAAAATAACAATATTCAGATTTTTATGTAAGAGGGTTTCTGATCCTCTTACCTGTAGCAAATTAACATATAATTAGCTTTTAGAAAAATTTTGTTAAAGGAAAAAAAACCAAACACATTAAACTTCAGACTGTGTGCTTTCATAGCAGATTTTTGCTTCTAGTCTGGAGGTCTGATCACATATGCACAAAGCTGCATCCTTAACTTCAGATGGAGTAGTGTCCATACTGAGAAATTTGTCCTAGGTAGAGCGAGCACTTTGACAACAAGGCAAAAAAAAAAAAAAACCAAGCTGCCTGATTTAGATAACCAGTCACAAACTGATAGGTAAGTTATAATTTCAGAATCTACATTACAAACTACAAACTAAACAAATTCACACACAAAAAAATCCCCTGCCAAGTAATTTAGAATAACAAATATATGCAAGAAAGTTGTGATAAATCTGTAGACAGGAAAGGAGGCTAAACTCATTTAATAAATGATTCATAGTGCATCATTCTCTCAGTAAGGTAGCAAAATAAAATGTATTTTTTCATTACTTCCATGGGAAATTGTAGACCTAGGAAAAAATCTTTAGATAGAAAGTTTGGCTTTCACACAAAACTATCGATGAAGACATGCAGTAAGCTGGACTCCAACATAATTTCACTACACATTTGTCTTCTTATAAGCAAAGCCATTGCAGGAATAATAAAAGCTTTTTCCTACTAATCTGCTAACCTTGCATAGAAATGGTTCAGCAGGAAATCCCGTCTGCAGAGTGGTGTGTAAACTGCTGTCAATATTGTCATGGTTTAACCCCAGCTGGCAACTAAGTACCACACAGCCACTCACTCGCTACCCCTCCATGGGATGGAAGAGAGAATTGGGACAAAAAAAAAAAAAGTAAAACTCATTGATTGAGATAAAGATGGTTTAATAGGACAGAAAAGAAAGAAAATAATGGTAATAACAATAACATTAGAATATACAAAACAATTGATGCGCAATGCAATTGCTCACCACATGATGACTGATGCCCAG
>JAAGNO010010216.1:63967-80756 GCA_033439905.1 Ceryle rudis
TAATAACAATAACATTAGAATATACAAAACAATTGATGCGCAATGCAATTGCTCACCACATGATGACTGATGCCCAGCCCCCAGCCAGCTTTCCCCCAGTTTATATATGGGGCATGACTTCAGATGGTATGGAATATTGCTTTTGCCAGTTTGGGTTAGCTGTCCTGGCCGTGTCCCCTCCCAACTTCTAGTGCCCTTCCAGCCTTCTTGCTAGCATGGCATGAGAAGCTGAAAAATCCTTGACTTGGTATAAACACTAGCAACAACTGAAGTATCAGTGTATTGTCAACATTATTCTCACACTAAGCCCAAAACACAACATTATACCAGCTGCTAGGAAGAAAATTAACTCTATCCCAGCTGAAAACAGGACAGATATAAATGGTTAAATCAACCATTTTGTTTCAATTGGTTGGGGAGAGCCATCTGAGACTTGTTTTCCCAGATTCCTCTTTCATGAGCTATCCTTTTTTGACAGACCTGGTTTAGTAGCAGCAAATTCTGCGTCTCTCAGGAAAGTGAGCATGAAAGTTTGGTACCTTGAGCCTTTCCCTTTGACACTCTGTGAGCTAGATCCTTGCAGCTTGCTGACATGCTTTTATTTTTTTTCTCTTTTTCTTCTGATAGGGTGATATGTATGCAGTTCAGAAAGCATTCTCGCAGAGAACCCCCGAAGGACAGACAGCCTGTGTATCTGATTGCAAATCAGCCAGCTACCTGATTCCTAGAACAGCAGAGTAATTGGCTGGGGATTTGATCTGTTTCTCTGGCTGATGCCAATAAGCAGGCATGTTTATTAACAATTTATTTACAGAACACAGATTGATTTCAGGAGAGAAACATCACCAGCCTCTGCAAAGTGCGAGTAAATGATTTCTTCCGGACCCTCAAATAATCTGTTATTGTCAAGGTATCTGTTTGCATTGTTTTTTTGTCTCAGGGTTTTAGACCTAAACACTGAACATGCACAGAAGGCACAACATCGGGTGAAGAGTTTTTTCTTGTTTCCTGAAGAAAGCCTGTGGACTAAGTGCTTCATAAGTAACACAATTAGCTGAAAAAACCACACCCCACACCTGCCTTAGGCTTCCCGGGCAGGCATGATTAGGCAACTCCATGTTGCTCACTAATTCAGACAGCTCCTCCCTCAGAGGTGGTCAGGAAGCAGATGCATATAGTCAAGAATATAATAAGATTTCATGAAGAAGCTCTGAACTAGCTGTGCTCTTCCATGCTATGAAGTATTTTTTGTGTTAGTGTCAGAAATCAGTAACTCACCAAATTATGATGAGCAGAGAAGCACAACTGTTTTTAAATCAGTCTGTCTAGAAAATTGACTTACAATATTTTTTGTTCTTTTTATTAGAAATTATACTTTTTTTGTCTTCCTTCTCTTAAAATAGCCAAGATGCAGTCAGAGAGTTCATGGTATTCTGTTTGGACGTTAAACTGATTTTCCCAATAAGATTACCTTAGTAAACAGTATTTTCTTTCATGATGAAGAGATTAATTTTACTAATATTTTTTGGTTAGGCTCGGGATCTGATTTAGAATTTGATATTCTAAACTGAACAAAGTCCATTTTATGAAGTAATACCAGTCATGTCACTTCTGAAATTCAAGGTCATGATGAGCAATGTAAACATATTCTGCCATAGATATCTTTTTATCATTCTTATATAATTTATTTGCTGCTTAAAACAGTTTGAGAATGAAAAGAACTGGGAAAATGATGATGATAACTCAATTTTAAGGTCAATACCTTTTTCTTTAAAAAAAATTATGAGTTGTATATAAAAAGGAATTGCCACAGGAAATGCTTCATTGCTTTTCCTGTAATAATCTATCTCCATCTGAAGTGTAGATCCTCTCAATGTGATTATCATGGGTGCAGTATTAAATTACAATGCAGAGCACAATTTACCTCCCGAGAAGAATATGAATAATAATAAAAATAAATATCTGAGTAGGGTCTCCATTAAAGAAAATAAAATTCTGTGTAAATCTGTTTCCATGAATAAATGATGTCTAATAAGTTCATAATTACCTCATTCTAATAAATATTGAACTAGTGGAGTAAATTATTTTGTGCATAACTTTTTGATAAATCACACAATAGCAGCATGATATCAGTTTACAGTTGCATTGAAACGCAACCCAAACAAAGTCTGCATTTAATACATAGTCTTATGTCTGCGACGTTATGCCTAATGCCAATCAAAATTCAAGTTTAGTGACACTGCTTATTGAGATACTTGTTTCTTGGAAAAGAAAGAAATGCCATATGCACTTAGGCTTCTTTCTATTTTTTCGTGTAGTATCTTCTGCCGAAATGTTTCACTCTGAGTAAGATTCTGATTAATAAACAGGCTCTGACGTAAGACATGTCCTTTTCTTAACAGACCAAGAAACTCCATTTTTTACCACATTGAAAGAGTAAAATTTGTTCCACTGAGATGACAGAATTTTACCTTACCGGTACAAATGTATGGAGTGTTTCATACTTTATGTTGCAGATGCTTAAGTTGCTCATTGCAGACAAAACAGGCAGCTTACTTTCCCTAATAAATGTGTATTCTCATATCCTCAGGGAAATGTAAATGTAGTTTCATCCCATTCTTGTGCAGACCAGCCACCTCATTAGCTGGTCACAATTCCAATGCCTCTCCATGCTTGTATCTCATTACATTTTTTCTTTCTTTTTTTTTTTCCTGGAGGGTAGTGTACACATACATGGAGAACGCCTCACAATCCAGTCTGTTTCCCAGTCCTGCTGACTCACAAATCTCTCACAACTTGCATTTCTAAAGAGGGTCATTCCTGATGAGTGGAACCTAATTATGAGGTAAGGATTAATAAGTTAAGTGAGTATTATGCTGTGGAACTCCAGAGTTCTGGAATTTGAAATTCCAGGCTGCCAGGAGACAGGCTGGTGTGTGCCCATGTTGATACTACACCATGACCTAGAGACTGTATCTGTTTGTTGTAAAAAAAAAAAAATCAAAAGTGTTTGCAATATTATTGCATTAGAGGGGTAAAGGTACCTGAAAGAGGTAGTTTAAAGAGGCAGAATGAATAGAAGTTGGAAGAAGACAAGGAGGAGAAGGAAACATTTGCAGGAAGGTGACATACAGACAGCTAATGAAAAAAGGAATGAGGAAAACAGTTGCCTTTGTCATTCTTAGGTACAGATGTCTGTACATACAGACATGAAAACAAGTATCTGTATCTTTCATAGAACTTTCATATTTTTCTTTCAAGCCATGGACTTTTCATTAAATTTATTGAAAACAAATGAGTGTCTTCAGTAAAGGGCATGACGTGGACACAAATGCAAAGACCCTCTGCAACTCAGTCCCAACAGAAAAAACCCACACTATTATTAGAAAATTATTGTTACTTAAAAAAAAAAAAAAAAGTAACTGCCAATGGGGACATAATACCTGAAGTCTAAATAAAGAAGGGCTTCTGACTGTGATAGCATCCCTGTGATATTATCCCTGTGTGCCTGCAACTCTTACAGAACCCCAGGAAGATATCTCACCACACTGCAAAATTCTCTAAGGGCAAGCCAAATCTATTTACTGTTTCCTGAATCAATGCTCTTCACAGCCCTCAAATTTTCCATTCCTTTATTTTAATTTCTGCTATTTCACTGAATTATTTTCTTCCAGTTACACTATCTTCCCATCTTTTCCCTTCTAAGTACTTCCACATTTTAATTCTCTCATGTTTCCTGTGTTCCTCTTCTTGCCCATGTTTGTTTTTCAGCTTACTGTTCATCATGCATTAAACTGATGCCAGAGGCACAAAAAATAAAAGAGAATGGAAATGCACTTCAGAAAAAAGACATTTATCATCCCCAAGTCCTTTATGACAACCAACAGTAGGGTCATGTTTAACACAAATGTCTGACAAAACATTGAACAAGGCTGCAGAGTCATAGTTTGGCCACCACTGCTTACACTTATCAATGTGTCTACATTTTTATGTTGCACTTGGCAAATTGGAAAGTAATAGAGAAATGGTTAGACATTGTTTAATATGACTTAATCCTAGATTGAGTCATGTAGCGATGTCTGCTGTGTGAGTAATTGGACATGATACAGTAGGATAGTAAGACAGTCAATTGGCCTTGGAAAAAAAAGGCATCTCATTTGATGGTATTCAAAGAATAGTCAAATTACAGTTATTAAACCTTGATCTTGACACAAAAATAGTTTTAACTCTCTGCAACAATCAGGATAATTAAGCAAAGAGCCTGCAAAGGCTGGTGGTAGAAGAAGGGATGCTGATTTGTTCCCACTGATACACTGATTTAAACTTGATGAACCTGAGTTGGGATTTGAATCATTCACAGAGTGGCTGCCAAGGCTAAAATTTGGGTAAGGTCATGAATGTAGAGAGTGTCACTACTTGGCATTTCCACAAATCTTCCCTCTCAAAGCTTCATTCTCTGGCTGACTCTTGTGCAATAAAGCTGCAATGCGTTGTGGTTTTTTGCTCAATAACTTACAGTTTCACATTCATAATTCTAGAGGTTTTTCTTCTGACTCTGCCTTGCTAAGAAGAGTTGGAAATCTCTGTCTAATAACACCTGGGAAAAGTAATTGAAAATATGTCCTTAAAAGAAATAGTAAGTTAGCAAGTTTTTATTTATTCTGCAAGACAAAGCTAAGGCACTCATCCCAGATATTCTTGACAGTGAGAATGATAGAGGAAGGATGATATTTTATTGGGCAGTCTCTTGCTTGTACTCTGGCTCTCACCCCAACAGAATGACTACAATCAAGAAAGGGAAATTGCATGTGTCAGTGTCCTAAGGAGAAAAAGCAAACAGGGTTTATAATAACAATGTTTTGAAATTCGGTTATTACAGAGAGGTTATATACAACTCTTCAAGCCCAGAGGGACTGGTTGGGGGTGGGGAGGGGGGGGCCAGGAAGTATAACTATTTATTTATTGATATGGTAGTTCTTGCAATGCCCAGCTGTGTGAACAAGAAAGGTATTTCTGACAGGATGATAGAATGCAAATGGACTAGATAAATGCACTCGTCTGATGCACTTAGGCTTTTCTGTCACTTATGAAGTAGAAAAAGTATTGGTCTTTAGTCTTTTTCAGACAATGGTGGATTAAAAATTAATCACAATAGTAAAATCTGAGGAATAATGAATAAACAAAGCTCATGCTCTGCCATGGCATTAAAACCAGAGAACAGGTAATTATTTGGCCTATGTAAGGAAGTAAACTTCCCTTCAAGGATCTCACCGGCTGCAAGAAATGATAGTGTATATACAATACCATTATAATGGAATTATAAAACTAAGATTATGATTAGATAACCTTAGATCAAATATGAAGTATGTTGAACTGTCATGTGTTATTGTATCTCCCTGAAACCTTATTTCTATTGTTCTGAAAGTAATGGAGAAAGTGGAAGTGTCCCGGAGCTGCTCTCAGACTTCATCAACAGACTGTAGCTGTAAAATTTTTCCCATACTACAGTGTGTGAGCTATTTTCTGTGAGTCTTCAAAAATAACCATTTGTTATAATGGAAGCTATAACCTCTGCTGGATAAAGGCTCCCAGAGTTGGACAGAAAAGGTCCATTTTCTCTGAATTTGACTCAGTGAAAAAAACTATTCTGTCTAGTTTATACTTCCTCATGATGGGAATATTTGTCTGGATGATTTGAGGAATAAGTAAAATGCAGGGCTTAATATTCTCAGCCCACTTTATTTTGTATGTAAAATCATTTGGTAACAAAACATGCTAAAGGTAACACTAAATTGGTCCCTTTTTTGTTAGGTCTTTAAAAGTGAAATAAGGACAGATTTTAGAAGGAGATTGGCAATGTAATGACAGGAAATTGCTACAGTGGAATTTGTGCTTTTAAAGTAGCCTGGTTCAGCTTGTAAATTACACCAAATTACATAGCTTATCCTTTATGGGACTTTTTCTGGTTACACCAAAAATACCCGGAACATATGAAAAGAACATATGAGCATCTTTCTTCCTTAATGCTAGTAAACTTCTTTTTTTTTGTTGTTATGGTTTGTTTGGTTTAGGTTTTTTTACCTGTGTGGTTAGTTTTTGGGTTTTTTTTATCATTGTTTTCCTTCAATTATACTTCCCTCCTGCATCTCCCTATTTACTTTCATTTTGAGAATCACCTGGATAATTTCTCATCAATCAATGTTCTAATTTCTCAGATTTGTTCTTTGCCTTGCATAAACCTGGTCTTTGTTTGAAAAGAACTATTTGATATAGACATATTTGTAATCCCAAACCAAACCAAACTACATGCTTGTTAACAAGGAACTTAGTTAGAAGACTTAAAAAAAAATAAAATTATATAGTTTCCCTTGCCCTGTGGAAGTCAAGGCTTCTGTCAGAAAGCTGGAGGAAAAAAAAAGACGACCCAGAAAAAGCCAAACAAATAAACATATAATGAATATGGAAAAGCATCAAAGACGGCTCTTTGGAAATCAGAAGCCCATAAAGAGAAATGATCCAAATGGAAGAAGGTCACTGAGTTAGCATTTCAGGCTTACATCCTTGTGGACAAATAGAGAACAATCTCTTCAGTGACAAATGTCTAAAGTAAGGCTCACTAGCGCACAAATACAGGTCTTAGTAAGAAAAGTTTTCTGTACAGGGAACCAAGGCCTACTGTGACACTTAATAAGGGGATATCTGACTACATAGATTTCCTGGATTAATACAAAATAATAAATGAGATCAAACATAATGATATCCAACTCAAAAGGTGCTAAAGAAAAATACTCTAGGCAAAATTTGTTTCTGAGAGAATTGTACATAAGACATCTGAAGACCAGATGAGATTTCTTGCTAATGCCAATAGAAACATGAATGTAATGAACAAACAAGCACAGAAAATGGAACAGAGTGAAAGATTCAGTATAATATGCTATGCCTTTTATTCCATGCAAAAATACAGCAAAGGCAGTGACATGACAGGCCTCTAGTGAGTATCAGTTTCATCTTACTGCCCAAGTGCAACACTAAGGAAGATGGTCATGATATGTAACAGCACAAAACTCCTGGCATGAATGTGTTGCACACATCAGCGGAATAGTACAAGGTGTGCAGTGGGATGTAACTGTAGGATATATTGGTGAAGAGGAACTCAGCAGCAGACACGTCCTTCTTGGATGCAAGACAGAGTAAGAAACACAGATTGATGAAGTTCTGTGTTACCATTTTAAAATGGGTCTAAAGGAAAACCTCATAATTTTCAAAACATCAAAGTAATTTAATTCCTGGAAGTGAATTAAGAAAAAAACACAACACACGACTGCTAGCATTTGTATTCATGTGGTTTGGAACATTCATTGAATATTCAGTCCACAGAAAGCATTAATACTATGTTCAAGGAAAATATAAACAAGTAGATAGCTATATAATATCTACCTATCAAAAAGAAACCTGAAATTTAATCAGTAAATAAAACCATATCTGTTCATGGAGTCTTCATAAACATAAATAACTGAAATTTTTAAACATGGCATTAGGTTGTATGGGATATCTGCCAGAACAATAACAAGTCAGACTTTCTACACCTCTCATGCCAGTGTTGCATTGAGGCAGGTAAGCTGGATGACTGCAGAAGATAAGTACTAGATAGGGCAGACCTTTGAAACAAAATAATAAGAAGGCAGCTTCACAGCCCTCCTCTGTTACATTGCAACATCACTCCCAAATGAACAAGTTAATCAGACCCACAGTATAAAGGTACATCAGGAAGAAGAAAGTAACCATTTTCACTACTCTGAAGATGGCACTTCAAAAGAATACTCAGCACACAGTACTCGACTGCACAAGAGATGTTCCAGAAGAATGAGACATGCTAGAAGTCAAATTAACTTTTATGACATTTTAGTACATTGAGCCCCAAAAAAGCGCACAACAAAAACTTAATCATGGTGTTTACAAATGCAGAAAATGTCACCTAAAACTGAATCACAACAAAATGCAAATCAGAGTAGCACATATGAATTACTTTGATCATTCCTTAGAAAAAGGAGATGTTAGATCTGATCCAAAATAGTGAAAACAATAAAGCATTTAATAGTCCTCACACCATCCAAAAGAGCTGGAAATTTTATTGAGATGATGACCAGTTAAAATCCATGCTGAGGCTGATGAAGGTCAAAGAGCATTTCTGAGATATGGAAATAAGGTGCTGAAAGTGCAGGGAGAGCAAGACATATGTTGTTTCAGTGTAGTGAGAGGCAGGAAGCCTGAAGGACGCCATTGCTTCTCAAACAAAATCCCAGTATGAAATTCAGTGAAAACAATATAATAACCGAACTACCGACAGACACTTCCTATGCATCTATAAGACAAGCATAACTGCAGGAAGAATTCAAGAGACGTCAATGTAGCAGCACAGAAAGGCGCGTTTTGCTAGTGCTGGTAAGCACCCTAAGCTACTGGTAGTAAGCATTCATACAGGTCCAGCCACATACAAACAGCAGAAAAGGTTGCAGTTTTCTGAAAGCTTCAGCATTTTGAACGCAAAGCCCTCATATTTTCGTCTTAAAACCTCAGAAGTGTAACTCCAAACTGAGTAACAGCAGTGAAAGGTAAACCTTGAGTGCAGACCTTCACTTGCACACTTCTGCAGGAGGCAGCAATACGACAGAGGAGGAGCACATATGTAAAAAATACTACAGCGTTTAACAGTGTCTGCCAATGAGTCAGGACATAGGATAAGAGAAAAAGCAGTGACAAAGCAACTAAGTTATGGCTTTGAAAAGCAAATATAAGATCAGGCTATCTTGCCCCAAGAGAAGATCTCAGAGATTTTCAGAGTGAAACAACCAGATTTGCCTAAAGAACATGACTGTGTCAGATTTTTAACTACAATTTCACTGGAACCATATTCATGAGTATATGGTACAATGCTAAAAGTGGTCAAGAGACATATTTTATTAACTTAACATGGACATGCAAATGGAAATGTTGTGTTTGTGCAAACCAGCCAAGTCAGGATTGCAAAGAACCCGTGCAGTCAGTGCTGCACTTCAGAGAGTTCTGACAAGAACTGGCAGCTGCTCTACTTGAACGCAGAGGAAACTGCTATTTGCTGATAGCTTGTTACAGTCATGCTTTTAAATACCTGAACAAAGCACTATGTTTGTCAGCGCTGCAGTGAGTCAAATTATGACAATTTCCACAGACACGATATTTGCATTTTGGATCATGGACTCCACCGTGCTTGGCGTACATTTTGAACAATTTGGGAGTGACTGCATTTGCACATCTGCCGTCTGCAGTCTGCGCTATCAACTGTGCTATTAATGTCCTACGTGAATATTATATGCAAATAGTTAAGCCTTAACCTCTGTTTACTAAATTCCTTAAGCACAATCAGACTTATCTTCACCACTGTGAGTGAGACGGGTCCAATCAGCTATTTTTGATTTTCTTTTGCAAGTCTTCTAAGATCCAAGAGCTGTAAATCATGACATAGTACAATGGAGATGGGTGATTAATAGAATGAGAAACAAACATCAGACTCGCACTTTTCAGAAGACGGGGGCTGCTGTAATAGTTTAGGAAAGGGCTGGAAGGAATGTCTGATGAGAAGTGGCAAAGGACTTTGGGTTTCTCTAGTTTGAAGAAAAGGAGGGTTGACCTCATTTCTCTGTACAGCTTCCTGAGGAGGGGACTTAGGGAGGGAGGTGCTGAGCTCTTCTCTCTGGTATCCAGTGACAGGACATGTGGGAGTGGTTCAAAGCTTCATCAGGGGAGGTTCAGACTTGACATGTGGAAATATTTCTTTACCAAGAGAGTGATCAAACACTGGAACAGACCTTCTAGAGAGGTGATCAATGCCCCAAGCCCATCAGTGTTTAGGAGACATTTGGACAATGACCATAATAACATCCTTTAACTTAGCCACCTTTGAATTGGTCAGGTAGTTGGACTGGATGATTGTTGTAGGCCCTTCCAACTGGAATTGTCTATTCTATTCTAAAGTGTGAGTGATCAGTGGCCACTTTGTGCCATAATTATACTGGTAGAGCATATGGACAATGGTCTTTTCTAATACTTGTTACACTCTGTACAGCACTCTTACTCATGCAGCTATGTGTAGTCCCTGGCAGTAGAATCTGTGGTCTGAAATATCATGCTAAGAGAGGGCAGACCACATAAACACTATAGGTTTGCTGCCAGCAGGACAAGTAGAATTATCACAGGTGTTGGTGTGTCACCTATGAGGGCAAATAGCAATATTCATTTCAGCTACAACAGAATTTTAGCTGAAAAGGAAGACAGGATATGATATGCACTGAATAGTTATTAACTAGAGCATTAGTAATGTCATCTCCAAAGCTCTTATACTTACAAGGAGGACATGCCTTATACATAGCAGGATAACAACCTCCATCATTCCTTTATGGGAAGCACAGGAAGTCCTTCTACATCTGGCTCCCAGTGGGAACATCCTAAGCTAAATTTCTAAGAACATATATTTGGGGATTTATAAAAGTCAGAGGTCATTTCCTTGGCCTTTATTGGCAGTCAAGGGAGGTTTAGCTAAGGGAGGCATAAGGCAAAGGCCTGGATATGATCTCCTTGGTCATCAAGTTCAGCCTGTACTATGGGAGCAACTACAGCATGTAATCCCACTGACAAATTTATACAGCTTCATTATGAACATAATTTAGTTTTCTTTTCCTTGCTTGCTTGAGATAGAGTATTTCTCCTTCACAGGAAATTACTGGTTGTGAGTGTGGCTTTGTCCTGCCGCAGAAGTGTCAGTGCAGCTCCAAATCACAGAGCCATGGATGGGAGCGTCAGGACTCTGGCAGTGGAGAGTAATTTCCATCACCTGCTTGGTACAAGGTGTCCTACTTTAAAACTTCCTTGGGCTCAGTCCAAGGCATAATTCCAGCAGTGGCAGAAGAAACAGTGACAAGTTAGAACATGTTTTAAAAGCACAGAAAATGTAGCTGGTTTGTGGTTTAATTTAGTGTATATATCAGCGTAGCCCAGCTGTTCTTCCTTGTTTTCATTCTGTGATTTGTACTTTGAAATTTTAGTTGCTCCCTGTACCACAGAGGCAGAGAACTGGTTTGTATTGTAAAAGAACCAATGTGACTACTTAATAATTTTTTTTCACCCGACAGCTAAGCTATCTTTAAATAAAGCCCAGAAAGGCTGAGGAAAATGTAGCAAAAGGTGATGCCAGTTCCTAAATTTGGTCTTCTATTATTTTGAATCTGTTCAGTATTCTTTGTAATACTGCCACTCATAATGACTGTATTTGGAATTAACATAGGTTTCGTGTGTAATTCAATGGGTATTCAGTGTAACTTAGCAACAGCTAAAGCATTTTTTTTTTTCTTCTAGAAACTAGAGCATGGCTGTTGACGATTTCAGTTGGTAGACTGGGAGGTACACGTTATTTTGAATCTCCAATTTTCCCAATTAAAGGTGTAAGATGATATTTATTCTTAATGAAAATTTTTGTTGATTATCAGAAGTTACATAGAAAATAAATAAATCTAGCATCAAACCTCTGAAAGGTTTCAGAGCTCTCTGGATTATATCACAGGAATAATATTTGAACCATAGAGGTTAATTTCATAGTCAATTAGAGATGCTACAATGGAAGAAACTTTTAAAATATACCGTATTCCTACATCTCTGCAATACCAGGTTTTCCTGTATGTCTGGGTGTATTTTGTATAGCAAATTGGATAGAGGAGGATTTTATTCTATAAATACGTTTCTCTCAGGGCTCATACTGTGTGGCAATATGTTCTTACTAAATATATAGTCAGAAGACTCCTTACTGTATTAACTCAGTTTAAGTTAATGAATTAGTCCAAGTAAATCTATAAAAATTCTTTCCCTCAAAAAGTAAAAATTCATGTTGTAGAATCAATTTGCAGCAGAATTCTCAGTTTGTATATTCAGAGGAACGGATAAAGGTTTATAAATGGCTACAGGTTAGCAGGGCAAGCTCACCTGTCTATAGGTCATTGATTTGCAATATTTAAAAGGCATAATTCGGTTATATTGAAGAATATTGGTTTTGCTCTTATTAGGATGAGAACAATTTTCATGGGAGGAAAAAAAAAAAGCTGTTGACTCATTAAAAGCACGAGAAAGGTCTTTTTTCTTCTCTGTTGTTGAATGGATGTGATTGCATTTTATTCCATTACTTTTTTTTAGACTTTTCAAGAAATTTTAAACTTTATTAGTTGAACATCATTCTAGGAGTGCACAATAGCAGGCAAAGAAGCACTCAATACATTGGTTTAGTGTATTCTACTTACTATTCTAAATGCTCCCCAAAGTTAGGATTGTGTTTTCAGGAGGCTTTAAACCCCTGAATACATATTCTGCCTGACATTTAGAATGGCTGATGCTTTTTGTCCCTGTGTAGCTCCCTAAATTTTTGGTGCTCAGTAAAACAAGAGTAACAAACTGCTTAATTTTTCTACACTGTCTCAGTGAACTGGGAATGAACTTCAGAAATAAAAATGGAGCAACATCACCTCAGAACATTTGTCAGACTTCTTCAGCTTGGCAACTTAATTGTCACAGGAAGAGGAGCAACAAGATGAATGGATAGTCTCAAATAAGTGGAAAGTCAGGAGTAGCTGGTTTTTTATGACCTTAGGAATAAACAGTCTTTGGGTCTTTTGAGATCTGAGCATTTAGCTAAGGTATGAAAACACACATGTCTCTCCAACACCAGAAGTGTGAGAAGTCTAAATACTGAGCTATTTTCTATTTAATTTGGTATACAGCATTTGTACAATGATATCTCAAGAAAGACATCACTGCTAATTTTGCTACTGACGCATATTCAATATTTTTCCTGTTGAGCAAACACAGAGATCATCTCATAAGCATCCTATCTTGCACTGCAGTTCAAAAGGTATAGAGAATTTTTGCTTTGTTATTCTAAATAATTTAATTAGTATTCAAAAAAGAAAGAAAAAATGTTTGTACAGAGACATAAAACATATTGCTTTCCGTCTGATGCAGGTAAAAGTTGCTGCAATTTGATGAATGATTGATAAATTTTTCACAGGTGAGATATTGCAGTTGCTGTTCAAGAATCACCATTTAAACTGGAAATAAGAGTCGCTATCAAAAGTATTATTATATCTGTGGAGTAACAGACAAATGCTAATAAGCACTAGATGAGAAGGAGGTGGGTGGAAAGGATAAGAGGCAGGACTACTGTTACTCAGCTTGTAATTTAAGGGTGAAGCTCCTTCCTGGAGGATTAAAGTAACACTTCTGCTGTGAGGAGACAATAGCTGAGAACTTCAGAACAGCTCCAAGCAAACCTCCCAGTATGAAATGGACATGACACTGTTGAGACAACCACAACAGCTCTGCCAATTAGGTTAGTGGATTAGGTAGTAAAAATTTATCACACAACACTGATGAGACCTAAATTATGTAGCCCAGTAAACAACCATTCTTTTTCAGTGCTTTATTGAATGATGTTGAATTCAGATCTGCTGGATAGAAAGGTGAAGTTCTCCAGAGATCATTGTTTTCTCTTACATAGGCCCATGCATCTCATTCACTTTCCTACCCAGCTTTTTCTAAACAGCCTTTTTGACATGTGTGAGTCTGTGATGTGCTTTTACAGAAACTCTTCATATTTTGAATCTAAAAATTGATGAGATGAAACAGGCAATTTTATTGTGTGACAGAGCAAAGCCTTATAGATAGGTACAGGGCACTTCCACCGTTCTGCAGATAGTGAAGTGCAGGCTGATGAGTCCTTTGTGTCACCAGCTCCTAGTCAAATGGACTTTTTTCAGGAACAAATGAACAAATCTCATTAACAAATGCCATTTAACCAGACCGGTATGATCATGAACACTGTCAAAAATGCATCTTCCTGCCTTAAATACTTTGACTGTAATTGCTGAAACAAAACATTACAATCTCACCTGTCTTCCAGACTTCTATTTAAAGAGATTTGTTATTTATAAAAAACATTCCATATGAATTCTTGTTTTCCCTTTCACCAGTTTTCTCTTATTCCTTGTAAATAATAATCCACTTAATATATGTCCTGTACCTTCACTAACTTCTCCTGACTATGGAGTCAGGAGACAAAAGACCTTTTGTCTCATATGGATTTAACTGGGCAGCTGCATTCCTTGATGCTCAAAGAGGTATTATGTTGTCTATTTTGCTGCTTATTACACAATATATGCCTCATAATGTCTGCCTTTGACTCATCTAACACATATCAAGGCAAATAAATAATATTTTGTTTAAGGTATATTATTCAATATAGTCTTCTTGGGTTTGCTGCAATAGAAGTTTAAAAAAATAATTTGCATATTCATTTAGAAATAATTTTCTGAGTTTAAGTACCTTCGTGTGTAGAACTTTTTCTTTAAGTGATTTGTATTCTTTACTTTCAAATGAAAAATCTGGAATTTAATGAATATCAGCTCATCTTTTACTCTTGTTAAACAGTTCAAAATATTCCCTCAGAAATTATGCTACTTCCATTAGTAGAAATTTTGAATCCTCAAGAGAAAAAGGATTACTGCTGAGATTGAAAATTGCTGCTCTCTGACTTCATGTAGTGACACTAGACTTGAAGACAAAAACTTAAGAAAAATAATAAAACAGGCAAACTGAACCCAAAGAAAAAAAAAAAAAAAGAAATGATTAAGCCAAATAAAGTGAGCAGACTAAAGCCCGTGAACTCACTAGATGCTAAAAGTGAAGGGTAGCTACTGGTGCAGGGGTTATACTTTACGCTTTGGCAATTTCCTTCTGTATATTAACACACAAATGCCCTGTTAAAGGAGAGGCTTTTTGGGGGATTTTTTTGGCTTTGTGATCCTTCAGAAGCCCCTCATCTGCTACTCTATTGAAGGAGTCATCCTTCATTTTGCTTGGGAATTCTCAGTGTTTTCTAGTAAACAACTTCATTCTTTAGTGTCTACTTCTGACACTTGTATGTTTTGTCTGAATGGTACAAATGTATAAATACAGCCTTTTATGGATCAAGGGAAAAAAAAATACATTTGATTCCCAGTGATGTGACAGTGTCTGAGCAGAAAAATTTCAAGTTTTATAAAGCTGCAGTGCTACAGTGGCACTGAAAAGCAACATCACTTGTACAGTGTACTGTACAAGCAGAGTTCTCTGGACCACTTTTTTACTTGAAGTCTCCTACTACCAATAATTTTCAGTTCAAAACTGTATTACTGTACAGAGACATCCAGGAAACAGCTAATATTCAGCTGTAGACATCATGTCTTCTGAGCTGCTGTTCATTAGGTCAATTTTCTCATAGAATAAGTACCAAAAGTGAAAGGACTAATACAAGAATGTGTTTGTCCTGGGGGAAAATTGGAATACTTTCTTAATTCAAACTGGTCAGCAGAACTGTGGGAATTCCTACAGTGTTCCTACAATGAGTTAATTTAAAAAACTGAATCAAATTGAGTATACTCAGTGGCAAATGCAACAAGGAGTGCTCTTGGAGACATCAGTATAGCACAAAAAAAGCAAGAAAGCAGAAAGATGCATAAATTTAAAAGATCCATGAAAGTCTTACTAACATTTTTAGGAATGTCTGGGTTATGATACATCTTCTCAAGCTCTAGCCATGTGAGGATATTCTTTGGTTTGTAAAGAGCAAGCCTGGGTTAGGTTCACAGCTAAAAAACTGTTGCAGTTCCAGCTGGTCATTGGTCATATCAGTTCTGAATCCCAGTGAACACATCAAATCCTATCATCCCATTCCAATAATCTTCAAATCTGCTCCCTCAAAGCTTCCACAGATCTTCCCAACAGGCCTTTTGAATCAAATACTGCAGGTGTTTCTTTTTCACTCTCCCTGGCAGAGGAACAGGAGAAGGAACTGAAGAACAGAGCAGGAAATCGGTGCTCCCCTTTGGTTTGCAGAATGCAGGAATGAAACACAATTGCTCCAACATTTGGCAGTTTTCTGCTTTCTCTTCCTTTGATAACAGTACTTGTTTTCCAGAGGGAACTGGAAGTGCTTTGGTAGAGGGGAAAGGCTCAGCCTGCTTCTCCATCAGCAATTGTTGATTGCTACTCACAAAAAATGTGGAACAGAAAATTAATGAAATGATCCCTACAGGCAGGATTAAAATGGGGTGTGACATTTGGAGTATCTATTGCTAGGTCCCTGTTCATTTACAACTGATCCTAAAATAATGCCAGTGTTACAGAGAAGCAGGGAATCCTCTAACATATTCATAATTGTAGAACAACAGTTTTCCAGAAAAAAAAACATGTCTATACTTTTTAATTTATTTCCAATCTGAATCCAGAGATTGAAGAAAATGTGTGTTCAGGTTATTTGAAGTGAAGCAGAAATTAATGAAGCTATAACAGGGTGTGCAAAATTTTCATTCAGCCTTAGCATTTACCATTCATTATTTGTGAAGAGGCAGACCTTGTCCTTCTTTCCCTCCAAAGTCAGAATAAGTGTTCCTCAGAGCTGAAGAGGATTTTTTTCCTTTTTAACACGTTTTGTCTGTAATTTCCAAGATAGAAGAACCAGAGAAAACAACGTCACGATCACTGCAGATGCAGATTCAATATTCCCATTTCAATAACATTCCTAATCCCACTTATGAGTGCCACATGATTATTCCCATGTTTCCCACAGACCTTAATTCTTGGTCTGTTATTTAGATGAATGTGTGGTCTTTTTTTAGCCAGAAGAACACTATAAAAATTATTATATTTTAATATATATTTTACATATTGTAACTAT
>JAAGNO010010221.1:0-17006 GCA_033439905.1 Ceryle rudis
GGCAGTGGGCCGGAGGCCGTGCTGGGGCCAAAAGAGGGGAAAAAAAATATTTTTTTGTGGTGTGTTTTTTTGTTTGTTTTGGTTTTGTTTCCGAGTAATTTGTATTTCCCGCTAATTCTCGGTTTCCCTTTGGGGTGTCTCACTAAACCACAGCACATTTTCTTTGCATGTGTTAATTCAACAGAGATACACTTAGTGATGAATATGTGCTAATTTTTGAACGTGAAAAAAAAAAAAATCTGCTGAGGTGGGCATTCTGAGCAAGTAGAAAAATTTGGTTTAAAACCTCTTGTGAGGAAGAAACAAATGATTCCTTGTCCTATGTTTTCTTGATATGTGTGCTAAATGCTAAGCTGCAATGGGAATGTGAACAGCTCATGCATTTGAAAAAGCTGAACCCTGTTTTCATTAGTCCTCTAGCCTGAGATTAAGCTCTTGCTTCTGGATCACAAGTGGGGAGAAGTAATATTCAATATTTGAAAAGTGTCAGAGGTACAGAGAGGGTGGACAGTTCAGAGGAAAAAGAAAATAAAGAAATAAAATACATAACTTGTCTTTTTTTTTTTTTTTATCAAACCACTGAAAAGATATCAAATAATCAAATTGCGGCAGAAGTTTGCAAACTCTGAGAAAATGTCAGCAATGTTCTCACTCAGGCCTAGTGTAACCGAGTGTAACTGAGCAGCAGATAGGTGGACATTATTTGCTACGTTGAACCCATGAGCTTTATAAAATTTATGAAAACAAGAAGACTAATAGTGAATTTATGACAAAAGATTAGGGGTGTGTCCACAGGGAAAACTCCAGAAAGAGTCACTTCTTTAAGTGGATTAGCAAAACCTCATTAAGCTCCTTTGAGGATCCCCTCATCAGTATTAAATTCTCTTTACACTCACAATAAAGTGCATTTTAACACTTCAAGTTTACACCTTTAGTTAATTTGATTTTCCTCAGTGTCCCTTCTTAGGAAGGTCCCAGGCAATTGGATTTTAGACAGTTTGTAGCAGCACAAAAGAGATGTTAAAGATATGAAGATTCATTGTCTCAATGCAGGACCATTGTCTCAATCCAGATCATTACTGATGCTGTGGTGAAGAACCTATCCTGCACTGTTTGCATCATAATATCAGGTCCTGTTTAGAGACACAGACTCAAAAGGAGGATTTCTGTTGTCTGTATGAGTCCTTAGACCGACACATGAAAGGTAAGTGCCATGACTGTTGAAGTTAGTCACTGTTCTGAACTTCTTCGGAAAAAGAGGAGAACACAGTTCAAAATTAAGACACGTAGATATAGAAGTCTATAGGGACACACACTATTTATGGTTGTGCTGACTGCCTGACCCTCCACTGTAGTTGCTGTAGCCTCTATTCAGCCTTTGGGGACTCAATCCCGCTGCCTGCAAGTGGAGTGTCTCACAAGACAGCTGATTTTGAGACTTATTTAATATATCTGCATGAGAACAGCAGATGTGAGTGGTGCATGCTGTATGAACAAACAACATGAGGGCACACCAGATGGAACTAGATACCTATGTTTAGGTAAGTAAAATGTACCCTAAGTCTTGCATGCTAGAAATCGCTGATAGTTGTTTCATCTTTATTGACCATGATGGGATGTTAGACACACTCTCTGCCTTCAAACAAAACCATTTGCACACCTTAATTTTGAACTTAGTCATAAACCTAAAATTAGTGTGAGGTTTTTGTTGCTTTGGTTTGGTTTGGTTTTTATTCCAGAGTTAAGTCAGATATTTGATATGTGTTCATTTCATGTATAGCTAAGTTTTAGGTAAGACATAGGCACCTATGTCCCCTAAATTTATGTATGACCAAGTAAGGGTATGCCAGTCTCAGTCACGAGGAAGAATCTTACGAATTTTGTGTCTGCAGAGCTGAGGAATTTGCAACCTCTATTCTGAACATGAACTAATTTTAGGCACTAACATCCCAATATAGATGGGACTGTGGTGTATTGGATCCTCTCAAATATATATCTTTCAGACTGGCACACAGAACATGGACTGCTTATGACAGTCCCTACTCCAACACTGATTTTGACATTGCTAGGATTTTGGGGGTAAACAGAGACTTCTAAGAACAACAAAAATAAATAAATAATTAAAAAAAAATTGCTGAGTGATTTTTTTCCTGGCCTATTGTTCACTTATACTCTTATGTTCTGCAGAAGCAAATTTCTACCTGGACAATACCTGTCACCTGAAAAGCCAAAATAGACTTCCTTAAAGGACCTTCTCTTCCTGTGAATTATTAATGGCTTTTCAGATAGCTCAGCATCTTCTTTAGGGACAAAACCAAACATGCTGTATGTCCCTTGATGGTTTTGAGAACAGCTTACAACAGTGGAAAACTAGTGGAAGGCGTGGGGGGACTTCCCTCTCGCAGCTTCCAATGGTGCCTTGATTTTGTGACAAGCTACAAAACGCAAAAGTGCTGTCATTTATTTCTGGTCTGGATAGAAAAAAAAAAAAAAAAAGAAAATAAACAAAAGCAAGAAAAAAACGCCCTTTCCCTGAGTTGTCTTTGCTCCTGTGAATTCGTACGGGAGGGCAGCAGCTCCAGGCGGCGCAGGCGGGGAGCCGGGTGCCCGCCGTGGGGGCGGACGGGCGGGCGCGGCCCCGGCGGCGGTAGGTGGCGCACGGCCTCGGAGCATCGCTTGAGGGGTTCCCCTCTGCTCCCAGCGCCCTGGGGCTGCGCTATGGATGCAATCCTAGAAATCTGGATGCTGGACAAATCTGCGAACAGTTGCAATCGTTGGCTGCCATCCCACGAGCATTTCCTTGCAAGCAGACTTTCACTTGAGCTCCCGGAGATGCCGAACGGCGCTCACATAGATCAGGTTTCAAAATTAAGGTCTAATTTTAAATGAGATGTCAAAAACTAGGACTGACAAACAGTGGGAAAGAATGGAAGGAGGCAAACCACAGGTAATCTATGTGAACAGCTCGGCAGCCATGCTGACAGCTGGGAACGAGAACCCCGGAGCGTTAACGTGAGCTTTCAGACTGGCTCCCCTGACCTCAGAGAAGCCACTTATGTCTTGTTCCTTCAGGTGTTGAGCTCCTCCTGCAACGCTGCTGAATAGTTTGACAAGGATCAGTAGAAGCCTGGAATGTTATTTTGTTTTGGTGAAGCACTCCCTAATCTATGGGGCACATTTCCTTGCCTCAGTTTCTCTGTGTATGAAATAGAGTAAAACCAGGACTAAAAAGCAAGGTATTGCAGTACTCCCTCACAAAATAAGGTAATTCAACAGCATCACTACACTTGACTGGGACTCGTGTTTTCTTTTTCTTGCTCTCTTTGGAACATTATAGACAGTTGGGAAAGTCTCAAAGCCAGAAGCAGAAAAGTCTGTCAATGCAGAAAGAAAGAAAAGTGGCTAAAACCACTGTCCTGGAATTACAAGAAGTATTTATGAAAACATTGAATTAAAATAAGTGGTGTCCAGAATGTTTTATGAGATTAAATAATCTGGACAAATGCAACCACTGGACAGTTTTAACTGCACCAGCTGAGATGAAGCCAAATCATCTGCTGGCTAGAAACTCAGCTACCCACCTTCAGCTGCACAGCTCTGCAACAAATAAAGGAAAGCTTATTTGTAAAGGATGGACCAAGGATTTCTCTTTATTCACTTTCTGTGGTTTGTTGGCTTGCCTTATTTATTTATTCATTTTCCTCTTTGTTTTCTTTTTTTTTCCTTTTTTTTTTTAGAAGCAGAGTTAGAAAAAAGTGTGACATCAGGGGCAGTCTGCTTTACCTGACTACCTGGAGAACGGTTGCCTGAATGCTTCTACTTGATTCCTAGAGCAGGGAAGGTGACATCAGAGTGCTGTGGGAAGTAGGTTTTTGACAGGGAAATAACTCTACTCGGACGTTGCCTTATCTATGAAATCTTTTTGTAGATAGTTCTTTTAAAAATAAAATAACAATAAAATATTTTCTTACTGAAGAAGATACAAACGTTTTAGAAGACACTAAGAAGTTCCTGTTAAGAATCAATTTCCTCTGCATCCTGAGCTCATTTCAAATTGCCAGTGTCAGTGTGTCCTTCCTTAGCTCACCCCCTCCTAGACATGAGACTGAAAACCAGATTTCCTTCACTCATAATTTCCCACAGTACATTCAGCTCCATTTTGGCCCACTTATCACCACCAGATTATTGGATTATGACTGACTTATCTTGGTATTTTTTTTCTTGTTTCTTTGTCTTTTGTAGGATGACTGTTTCCATCACACTACGTGCCTGAAATGGAAGCTGACTTCCAGACCATTCCATAAACCGGGGAATAGAAATCTGGGCTCAGGCTGAAATCTGAGAAGGACTCTTCTAGTATACAGATTTTCCCATTGTCTTCATCTGTAACACTATACAGCACCAACACACCACAAGTACAACCAGCTCACAGGTTTTAAGATCACACATGTTAGGGTGCCTTGCTGAATTAAAGATCAAAGTATTTGACATTTTATAGGTTATTAGAGTATCTAGAGGTAGAAGCTGTTAGCAAATAGATAAAAAGAAAAGATAATTGATGACGCTTTCATTAGAGAGAGAAAAAAACAGAGAGAAGCTGTTATCAGTGCCAATCAACATTCGAGACTGAAGTCTTGGGCAATTCTGAAGAGAGGAATTTGTTTTCAATCCTTTCCTTCCAGCAGCATTATAGAGACAGAAATCCAAGTCCCTGATTAACCCCTGAGTAAAGAATAACCTTCACCTAGAGAGTTCTGCTTTCAAAAGAGTTGGCCCCTGTAACTAGAGCCTGTTCAATTACTCTTCTTCAAAGAGAGCAGGCAACCAAGAATGTCAGCTTCATAGAAGGAGCTATAATTTTGAAGCAACTTCCTGTTTGTCAATTTATTTTTTTGATCTTGTGGTGGTGTAAATGGGAGGAAATGGCATATAGGAGATTTTTCCTGGGGTTTTTTTGGTTGGTTGTTTTTGTTTGGTTGTTTGTTGTTTGTTTGTTTGTTTTTGTTGTTTTGTTTTCTTTTCTTTTATTGTGTGTGTTCCTTGTTACATTTTACGACTGCAGAAGTTTACAAATGAAGGTTGTTTTCTGTCTTTGTATATAGATTAAAAGTGAGCAGACTCTATGTACATGTGTAGCTACCAAAAATGATGAATTTAAATATTCCAGGTAACATATTACAGTGCTGCTGTCCCAAATCAAACAATGACCTTCACTAAAAAAAAAAAAAAAGAAGCCAAAACCAAAAAAAGCAACGCAAAATCACACACCAGCTACTATTCAGAATGAAAAGACACATAGCTGAATCTGGATTTAGAGTTGAAGGATCTCCCTGGAAGAAGTTAGCCTGTCAAAATCTTTCTTGCTTGGCAAGGTCCCAGAAGGGGAGTATTTTCACAGAGATGAAAAGAGTGTTAAATGCTAACATTCTTCCAGATTGGATACGCATTCCTCCTTATACATATTTTTGTTATGAAACAAATGCATTTTGGTAAATTTAGGGAAGTGTTTCTGTATTTCCTCCTTTACTATATATTTTATGTGATAATATGGCACTGATTTCCTATCTAATTTAAAACAGTTTAAAATAACTGGTAACTTCTATTAGCTTTCTGTTCTCCCAATCTTTATTTTCTCTTTTGCATATTCTAATGTGGACTGGGGAGTTGGCTAGGGTATTTATTTTTTATTACTTTTCTGGTTTAGAATAAGAAGACACAGGCTTTGACTTTCTCCCTTCTGTTACTGACTGTCTCACCATCACTGATCTTTTCTGTTCAGTGTCCCAAATTACATGGCAGAAAGAAATGTTTGGATTTAAACTTTGATGTTTCACAGTCTAAGATTCAGTTCTTGAAGGACAATAAAAATCTTTATCAAATGATAGACTAGTTCCTTTCAAACATTCTTCTAGTATTTGGAAGCCAAAAGATAAATGTACTTTGTTTTCTTTGTCATGGCCCTTATATTTCACAGTGTTAAATCTCTGATTTGAGGGGGCCAAATTTAGTTTGCCCATGATCTCAAAAACAAAATAAAAGCAACAACAACAAAGAAAAATGAAGGAAAAAAAAAAAAGAAAGAAATTAAAATAATTTATAACCTTCTTCCAAAATACATGCTCTGTGTAACCTCAGGCCAAACGAGTAGATGAATGGTATCTACATGTACAGACACTTTCACAAATATCACTATAAACCTAATGCATAGTCTTTGGGATGTACAGGAGCTATGCATTACAGACAGGCTTAGTCTCAGAGGCTGAAAAGCTGCAGCCTGATAACCTTCAGCATACTCAGACAGTACTGGATACATGTAATATACAGATATCAGATGCTGCTCCTATCTCATTAGGAGACTGGACCTTTGTGTCATCTTTTAAACTCAGTTTTTTCTTTCTATCAGAGTACCCTTTTTCAAATGCTTATGGTTCCCAGGAAAATAGGTTGTTTTATTCAGCGTGTATCTTCATGTGTGTTTTCCTAATCCCTTTTTTTTCCCTACATGGTTATTGCTATTTAAAATAAACTTCACAAAATAGTGTCAGTGAGACACATCAAGCTTTCACAGATCACAAATATTTGGCTTCACAAGTAAGTAGATGGAATATGGTTTGAAGAAGAAAATTAAATTATTGTGAAGTCTTACCTTCCAATCTTTATCTGAAAACAAGGTATGTGTTTTGTTGCAAACACATTCTAACACTCCCTAATCTGGGAAGGGAAATCTAGCCTCTTCTGTGGGTAAGCTTCCACTCCAAGCAAAGCCTCTATCAAGGCAATTGTAGCTGACATCCCCTCAGGATCACTTCTAGCATGTGCAGCCTGCGAGTTTCCTTGGAAACTGCCATGCAGCAAGCATGAGATTATGGCACATGACTACTAAGCTCTACAGCTTTCTGCAGGAAAATAAAGGAATCCAAGGATGCACTGGGACTGCAATCCACCTCCCAAGGATAGTAAATGCTGGTTTTCAAACTAAGGCTTCTAATGGCCAAAGGATTACTCCTGTGTAGTCACTAAAGATTATAACTAAAACAAATCTGTTGCTTGTAAGTGCATGTTAATTCCATAACAGCCTATTTTTCTGATGGGAGGACTGCAAGACCGAAAAGCAAGTTGAAAATCACTATACCTCCAAAGAGCTTTTGCAACAAGTCACCTATGAGGCCTTATGACATTTTCCTTAGGCTGAACTAATCTGAATAAGATGACACAAAGGCACTCTTTTTAAAAAAAAGTATTCCCTCTGCCAATTTCTGTGGTTATACAATGTTGAAAGTAAGAACGGTTACAGTGAGTGAAAGTAAGAATGGTTACAGTGGCCCAGTCAAGTATCTCCCAAACTCATCATTCTGTACCTGACAGAGGCTATAATAAATAACCTGGAGAAGAATATAAGTACAAAGGAAGTATGCAATCTTTGTGTTCAGGAACCCTTGACATATTTGTCTGCCATGGACTTAGCCATTTTTGAACGCTCATAAGCTTCCAGTCCCATCCCCATCCTGCATCAAGCAGTCCCATGAGTTATTTCCTCATAGGGTGAGGGAGATTTTCCTTTTGTTTACTGTGAATCTGGGTCCTGCTGTCTTCCTTTGATGACTCTTAGCTCTTGTATTGAAGACAGTGACCAATTGTTCCCTATTCACCTTCTCCTTTCTACTAATGATTTTACAGCTCCTCTATCAGATCCCCTTCCAGTCATCCCAGTTTGAGGCTGGAAAGGATTAGACTCATTGATTTACAGTGCACTTTTACATGCAGTTTGTCCATGGTGATGTCAGCTTACAGCATGCATTTTCTTGTATTTTTATTAGGCGAGTCTGATTATCTGTGCCCTCAAATACATAATTTAGCCTGTGGGCTTTGTAGTCTCCATATGAATTTGACCCAGGATATAAAGGTCACAGGAAAGCTTAATGATTTGGGTATTTAGATGTTCTGCAGGAGCCTAACTTTGCTGCTGCAATTCCCTTGCAGCAGTAATTATTATACTCAGCTTCAAATTCATTCATATTAACTTATATTGACTTCAAAGGTTCTGGTTTAAATCCCACTTCCCTTGGCCGATATCTTTCTGGGAATCTGTTGTGTGCTCCCAGCCCCTGCCAGGAGCCCATGGCCCTGGGGCAGTCAGAGCACCCACCCGGAGCCATCTGGCGTCTGCTCTTGGTCCTCCGGGGCACTGGCTGGCTGAAGGACAGCTGCCCAAAACAAATGGCGACCTCTGTCATCTGGGCCATCAATTGTTCCAACATCTGGCAACGGGCTTTCTTGTGAGAGCTGACATTTGTCTGCTTTGGACCCAGGATTTTAAGATCCATGGACCAGAGCAGAAAATGGGACAGATTCTATTTTTTTTTATGTCACTAGAATCCATATTAGGGCAGTTTTGGGTTTGTTTCTTTCTTTGTTTGTCTTTTGGCATGTATTTCAAATGCCTTGCAGTAACTTGGAATAATAGCATAAAAATTCAAAGCAAATAATTAAATTATCACAGTGAGAGAATCCATTGACAAAGTTTGACAAAAGTCGACAAACTTTTGCTGGTCTTATACCATTCCTGCATTGAGTTTATACCTTACTACAGATCTTTAGAAACTGAAACCTCTTTAAATCCTGTTACAGAGACTCTCCTCTCTCCTACACTTTAGCAGTGCATTTAACCAAATATAGTTACTAGCATTATTGCAGTTGTCTCCACTGAACTTAGGTGCTTGGTCATTCTACCCAACCTTATACGTGCACCCATGTGTACAATAACAGCTGGCTGGTCTGACTCCCTGTCCTCACTCTTCTCCTAAGTTTTCTTCGCAAACCAAATACACCAAAGACAGATGTCAGGGTGACTCTAAATTTGAACCAATTCAATGTGCTAAAAAGTGCCTTTGGCCTTTAACCTCATTCACAAAACAATTTTTAAAAAATTGAAATCTTGACAAATCCTCGAAATCTTGACAAAGCTAATAGTGAACTCTTGAATGCATTCAAGTATTGTATACATTTTTATTGTGTTATCTCAGTCTCACAGATGGCTACAAATAAAAGTTTAACATATAATAGGTATTTCAAGTTACACAAACTGTCTTTGAAAGATTACTTCCTTAAACTCTAGGCAGATTTGACATAAAATGGGAAAAAAAAAGGAAATAACTAACAAGCAACTAAAATATGCTTTCAAAATGAAGAAATAATCATTATCATCCACTAAAAAAAGAAATCCAAACAAAATACAAATCTGAAAAACATGTAGGTATAAAGAAACACAGTTATTAAATATATATTACCACATGTATTATTTAAATCTACTAATTACAATACCTAATACAGATTTCTAGATCTAATTGAACCAATTAGCATGAGCCAGCACTAAGGTAGAGAGGCTGCACTGATTTATCGAAACACCAAACCTTCAAATAGTTGACTCCAGAGGGGAAAAAAAAAAAGAAAAAAACAACATAACACTTCTAAGTGGAATTACTTATTTTTCTCTGTTTTGAGGTTTCATCTGGGCTCCCTGTGAACAATGGAGACACAAAACAATACTGTCGAGCTACACAGCCCCATTTCAAGCACCTAGCTGCAGCAGTTGGTGAAGGATTCTGAAAAGGAGTTAGGCTTGTTTAGCATGCCTGCAAGGTCACACACAGTGACCCATTCCTCTCTGGTTTCACTTAAAACTCAGATTTTCTTCATGAAGATAACATGTTCCTCTGATATTTAGTTACCTGGTCTCCAGAAAGATCTCATTTTTCATGGTGTAATTTTTAACCTTTGCTTAAGTTGTCTTTTTTTAACATAAAGTCTTTAAACCTGATATATTTCCTCAAAGAACGTGCTTGGAAGGAAAATGTTTGGATATTGAAATATCTTAACAAATCAAAGATCACGGTGGTTTTAGCTTGCTAGGTTATAAAGGGGTGTTAAGACAATCGTTAAGTGTTCCAGCTTTTATTTCTTTTGATACTGTGTGCTATAAACATATGAATATTCATATAGATAAACTGATTCTGTACATGCTTATACTGAGAGCTTTTATACTGAAATAAATCATGGGCTAGCACTTCCATGGCTTACTTTTTTATTCAGAAACACAAGCAATACATGATATACATGCAAATGGAAAAAAAAAAAAAAAAAGTGTAGAAATAGATTAAATTATGAAATTTTCATGAAAAATGGCAACCCACAGCTCAACAATCCTCTGAGTGTAAAATGCTTCCAAGTATTGCTTTTTATTTCTGAGGAACTGGAAAAATATCTGGCCAGTGTAAAGTGGCATCAGGTGAGGTATAGACTGGCACTGGGAGAAGACCTGTCTGAATGCATTTGGTTAAGAACATGCTGCTATTTGTCTGTCAGCTATAAAGACATATTGAATACAATATCTGTGTGAGTACTTTCTGCTTATCACACAGGGGAATGGCAAGTCACAGACCACCTCTTTACCCAAGTGCCCCCTTAAGAGGCCTGATTGGCATGTGAGGAATGCAAGGATTAGTGATGTAAACTGCAGCAAATCCGCAGTTTAAGGAGGGCAGAACCTATTTAAATATGTCATGTCACTAGGAGCTTGGAATTGCATTTTCCTATTTCACTTTCTCCAGTCTTCTCTTCTTTAACCTCCTGAGTTGCACTTTGAAAATGCTGCTAGCTGACACAGCCACAGGAAAAATTTCCCCTTGCACTGCTTGTTAGTATCCCCTCTTTGTCCATCCTTCTTTTCTCAATCTTTGAATCTGTTAATTTTATTTTTGTAAGAAGGGGAGAGTATGGTGTGTTGTTTATGTTGTAAAACATATGTTTCAGGCAGTGGGCCTTTCCATGAGAAATCACAAACAATTTGGAGCATCATTGCCTGCACAAACATAAAACCTTTCAACTCAGGAACACCCCCTCTTCCCCCCTAAGTCCCATCCACCTGCAGAATCCCTCCCTGTGAAAAGCACAGCTGATTAAATCAGTGCAGCTACTCATCACCTCTGAAACCATGGTTTCACATGAGGATTTTGCTGGTGGAAAGCCAATTTAAGAAGTTTCCTCCCCTTTTTTGCTCTCACCTGCTCATTCCTTTCCCTGATACCCCACCTCTGGTGGGCGAAGCTTATCAGTCCTTCATCAAGGCTAATTCATTCATTGGTATGCTGCCGACAGCTGGAGTGATGCAGGTTAATAAACAAAGAAAAGCAACACTTGAGAAAGGGTGGGAGAGAGTGTCTGTTAGCTTAGATCACTTCACTGAACCAGTTTTGAGTATGGTCACCCAGACAGTTGAATTGCCACATCTGAGTACCAACATAGGAGGGGAAGACTGCTATTAAACTAGCTTTGCAACTTGGAAAATTATAATGTGGAATTGCAGCCTGGTTTCTTGGGTGTGTGGAGTAATATACATTCAGGAATCATGTTACACCTGACTAAAAAGCAACCAAATCTGTTGTGCAACTACTACTTTTGGGAACATAAAATAAAAAATTCTGATAGACACTGTATGAAGATGTTGGGACTTGTGCAACGGCTGATTCCTCACTTTCTGTTCTCAGGAACGTGGCAGATTTTATATCCTCCTTACACAGGCAGTTTGGGTCCTTCCCATCTGAAAACAGGCAGTAGAAAACTAGAAAAAGTTTGGAGAGGAAGCAAAGGCTTCCACAGAGACAAGAATGAGCTAACCCAGCTGACATTGCTGTGGAAAAGGAACAATTCTAGGGGTAGGAGAAATGCCTATGAAATGATGAGTGGTGTTGCAATAGTCTGTAAGGATGTTTCACTTACCTTTTCATTCCAGTATAAAAAATAGTGGCTCACCAAATCAGGCAAGATGTAAGCAAAAGGAAGCATTTTTTCACAATGTAACTACGGTGGTGAACTTACTGCTATGTGGTGTTATGGGTGCTTAAAGCTCACTGAGATTCAAAGAGAGAATGAACAAGGAAGATAAATCCATGAATGGAAACACCTAGAAAGCAAACTTGGCACAGGAGAACCCTAGGGTTTAATAATGTTTAGGTTTAATGTTTGGATAAATATCAGTGTATGCCTCCACCTTCCTCTATACTCTGGGCACTGATATACCTCACCTCTGACAGATATGGGATACCATGCTGGATAGGTTTGGACCTGATTCAGTGCTTCTGTTCTGATGTTCAGCAGCACTATAAAGCTGTATAAATCTGGAGATGATGATGTGTTCCTACATACTATTATGTTCCTATATGGGCAAGGCAGCAAAATGACCCTCCACTGTATCTGCAAAAGAGTAGTGTGGACCTGTATCCCCATCCCAAATTGGGGATCAGAGGATGTTCCACTTGAGCCAGCACAGATGGGAATCAGTAAATCTGGCAGCCTGATCTTCATCTTTACCCATAAAGGAAGGACCTTTAGGGCATAAGATAACAATCCAGGACTCAGTTCTGTGACTGATTGGGAGCTAAGGGCATTTGATGCTTGTTAGGAGATAGGACACATGCCAGTTAATACATCCAAATAGCTAGTAGTTGGGGTGTGGTTGGTTCCAGCTATAAATCTTCCAGTGCTTGAGCACTTGTGTTTATAAAAAAATGCAGAGTGTTTAGAACTTATTTGAAAAGATAATTTCTCAGGAAGAACATTTTGTGACCTAAAAATCAATGTATTCAATATACGTACAGAGATACTAATTGTCTTAGTCTACTGAGACTGGTAAAGTAATGAAGAAATGGATATATGCAAGTGCTTGACTAAACCTTTGGTTTAAACTCCTATTAAAGACAGTATTAGAAGAAAAGGCTTTTGTTCATCTCTATTTTCCTTTTAATAATCTTGTCATGTTTAATGTTGCACTATTATATAGTTCTTATTTAGCATAAATACATGATGATTGTAGCTGTATAACCTTGGCAATACAATGTCCTCTTGAGGCAGGCTGAAATAGAAAAGAAATTCAGATTATATTAGACAACTGGCCTTTTGGGAACAACATTTTATTGTATTTTATTTCCTTTCCATAAAATTAAAAGAAAATTAAGATAATTTGGGTTCTACAAAACCAGTGATAAAGTTGATGGGGGGAATTCCGAAGTAACCGTCAGGTACAGCCATACACAAAAAGTGTAGACAAAGATAGGCAAGAAGATCAGGCTAAACTCATGCACACCTTGAACCCAACATTCTGAAGCTAGAGTTTTGAGATTTCAAGCAGGAACTTGAATAAAAATGATTAATTGTTGAAAATTGTGAGGCCAAATCTCAGAAACAGGAAACAACTGTACACTGTGGTTTACTGCTGGGTGGAAAATGACACATAGGGGAAAGGAAGTACTAAAAATGGAGGGTCCAGTTGTTCATTAGTTTATACAGCCTGAGAATGTGGCCCAGGGAGTCTCTCAGGCTGGCCATTAGGGCCATTGTAAAAGCCATTAGGACTAGCCTGTGATGTCAGTGATAAGCTCAGCTTTCATTTAATAACACAAAATAAAGGGCTTTTTCATGATGGAGATAGAATCTCAGTCAGCTTTCCTACCACTGAAAGAAAACAAAACCAAAAACCTTTCATATAGACAGGCAACTTGCTATTTTTTGACACAAAATTGACTCTTGGTCTATTATCCAGGGCAGACTGAAATGTCACTTCTTATAACCAAGCCAGTACTCATTTGTTTAGGGGAAGTGTTTTCTGTTTAGTGCTTTATCAGAAGCAGGATGAAAAAGCTTCCCAGAGCAATGGTACTGTATACCCTAGACGTGCAAATTATGAGTTTTGCCTGTGTGAAGAGAAAAAGGCTAAGCCCTTTAGTATAGAATGAAAAGGAAAAAGCTAAAAAGATGTTTGATGAATCAGTGAAATAATCTCTGAAGAATCACACAGGAATAAATAAATCTTTGCAGCTAGGGAAGGATGTAGGTTCAGCTTCACCACTGAAGGGCTGATGCTTTTATTCTCTGGCATGGAAAGTGAAAGAGTGCTTCATTAGCATGTGAGCCCATTAATCTTGCATTTGGCATACGAATTCCCACGTGATTTGAACATCTGCCTGGAATGTACCTCCCTAATTAGAACAGATATGTTATTCTGGAATTAAAATAAATATCAAAACATATTTCTGTCTTTCAGCTTGCTTTCTTCGTACTAGCTGTGCTGAAGTAATCATGGATGAAACTTGTCAAGTCTCAAAGGTGCTAATGTTTCATTAAGAAAGCACATGCTAGTCGGGTAATTCAGTACTTGTCCATGGGACATGTCTCTACAGGGTTATATTGCTGCTAGATTACGGGAACACCAGATACAACTGGCAAAACTCTTGCCTGCAGTGTACAGTACAGGTGTCTTTAAATAATAAATTTCTGTTTAATAGCATGTTTCTTACCACAACAGTTCCTTCAGCGCTGTTAAAAACAACACTTGTAGCCTAAAAAGTGGTGATCAAGAAGTTTGGGAGGATTTCCCTCTGCAGCCTAGCCTTGAACAGTTACAAATCAAACGTCCAGATTCTGTCTGGAGCTGGTTTGTCTCATCAAAGAGAAATCAGAGACCGATCACCAGATCTCCCATGAATGAGTCCTGGTAACTTCAGTGGGCAACTTCTATTTGACCGTAAATTTACTGTATCATTGTCAGCAATTTCCTTGCAATGACAGAGACTAACTTGAGCCTGTATGAGCCTGCAGCACTTGGTAGAGATAAAACATGACACTGCGTCCTATTTCCACAGCGGCACAAATTGTTGTGGAAATTGTTATCCTTTTCACAGTTTGTGAGGATTTTAAGAGCAAATATAACCAAAGATGGGACTCTAGAGAGAGTGAAGGCATTGCTCTGTGATGTCTTTTTGAGCAGAAAGAGCATGACCTCATACAGGAAAATCATCTAAGGGAAAGGATGCATCAGAAGCTGCAGCCACAGCCATACTGGCAGACCGGATGTGGGGCTGAATCATGGAGTAAAAGATGTTCCATGCTTGAACCATCAGCTGCACACCCACTGAGCTTCAGTAATCCATCTCCAGATGGACATTGATGCTGTCTGTTCAAGAGGGTAAGGATACTAACAGTGACAGTGTGTTACTATTGTTCTCTCTTCTATATTCCACATATAGTATGTTCAATTTCTCTTTCTCTCTAAGGGTCATAGTTTCCCAGCTGTGAAAGCATCCTCAGATGATATAGACACAGGATTCAAGGTGTATCTGCAAGAAACTTTTATAGAACAGCATACAAAAGGGACTGTATTGTGCTTTCAGCTTTTTGTGCCTGTCTCACCACAGCAAAAAGACATGAGGGGCATGAATTAGAGAAGAGGAGGAAATATTTTTCTTACATTTCCACACACAAAATCATAGTTGTTGGCCTCATGACTGACAGGAAGGAAGAGAAATTATCTGTAGGATTTTAGTATGGCATTTAATAGACGTGTGAGTCTATGTATGTTATTGGCAGTATGACAATCTATCACCCATCCTGGTCATGGTTTGAAATGAACTCATACAATATCTTTTTCTTCTAGAACTAGAGTGAGGAAAAATATCATTATTGGTGCAAAAAATGAGAAAATAAAATTATTTTGCTCAAAAGAAAAAACAGATATGGGTAATCTCCTGTTTCCTTAAGGAATAAAGGAAATATTTGAAGCCTAGCATATCACATAGCTTTTGGTTCAGAGGAAAATCTGTCAGACATGATTCAGATTTCAGAAGGACTGCAGGCATGTATGCCTGCTCCCCATGATGTTTCTAAGGAAATACACCTAATTCCATGGAGTGACTGGGCTACAGGATTTCCAGCCACGGGAGGAAGGGGTCAAGCATCCCATCTATTCAAGTTTTTGACTTTTTTTTTTGAGTGGGAAGGAGAAAGGATGTCCTGTATTTTCTACTCAGTCTATTCATTCAGAAATTCATTTAGTCCTAGGGATCTTAATATTTCTACCTCTCTTTTGGGGGATTTCTACAGAATTAGAATGCTCTCGAAGAGGAAGGACATGTTCTCTGTACAGTTTAGTTACGATTTTGCAGCCTCACATAGTCCATGAAATGATACATATTAGATAATGCACACCTCAAAATGTAGAGCTAAGATCTGGTCTCACTTGCCTGATGGGACACTTGGCCATCACAACAATTATCAGCAGTATTGGTATAGTTGTTTGTGTTGATATCAATAGTATACTTCAAATCACAAATAAAGTAAAAGGTCTCACTGATGACAGTCAAAACATATGCCTCACTTTCTGTATGAAAGACAACCATTTTGTCTCGCCACCATTTGGAATGAATATTAATAACAACAGTAATAGTAATAACTCTAAGTGTCAGCAGAGTGCTAATTGCTTTAGAAGAGTATGGGGACAAACAGTTTATAACCTGAAGAAATAGGAGACAGATAGATAATATTATCGAACAAAGTTTTATAGTATAAGCAGAGCTACAGGCTTCTCTGATTACCATTCCTCCCCCATGCACAAAAAGCTCATCATTTTTAGGGAGGTATTTCATCCAAGATTGGATGTCCCAGAAATAGTATCTGGGTCAATTACCATAATTTTCTTTATCTGTATTTAAAATCAGTTTAAAGGAAATGGTAACACTTAAACACACCTAGCTGATTAAAGTATAGTCTGTAGCTGATTGAAGTTAGTAGAAAGTCTTTAATTTATTTTAGTGGAGTTCAGACAATGCTATTTAATACATTTTGCTTATAGGTCTCGTTTATCCTGTGAGTGAGCAGGAGTTGAAAAAAGAGATTGAATATAAGTGAAAAAGGGCCCAGTGAAACTGTATCTCAGATTCTTTGTGAAAGAAAAAAGATTGTCTAAGAATAAATAAACTGTCTATTTCCTTCATCTTCTTGCTTCTTAGACATTCCCTTTTTTGGCTATTACTGTGTTTTTACCTGTACTGTAGCAGTATTCAGCACATTGTGGATTCTTCTGAACTCTAAAGAATAAGTTATTGTCCTGGTTCAAGTGAAAACAGAACTAATTCTGTTCAGTGATTTTACTTTTCAGTTCAGTACTTCTAACTAACTGC
>JAAGNO010010221.1:39249-52372 GCA_033439905.1 Ceryle rudis
AATATAATTTTAAGAGAAAAATAAATAAATGTGTTAAATAAACAGAAATGTATAGATAGCATTAGATTACACAATAAATTATTTATATTAATTTTAGTGCTTTTAAATTACAGTTAAATTTATATTTACACAAATTTCAGAGCAAATTTTGATTTTTCAAAGGTTAAAAACAATTCAGACAAAATAATGACTGAATTTCATGGATAAGTTTTGTACCTCCAAAACTTTTTTTTTTTGGTAAATAAGCTATGAATCTAATAAAAAAAAAAAATGTTTCCCTATGAATAAACTGGCAAATTTCCATAATGTATTGCTATGTCACCACATAGCCTAAGAGTTATTTTGTAAATCTTTCAAATCTTTTATGGGTAGGAGTTATGTTTCCTATTAATATAACTACTTTATCTTAAATCCGTATGGCTGAACAGGGTGATAAATCCCCAATCAAAACATAAGACATTCCTATAATATCTAAAACTGTAGATAATCTCATCTAGAAAGAGCTCATAATAAACTAACAATAATTTTAATATGCTGCTACTTCTTCACTGTGGAAACTTTCTTTGGTAATTAATGTTAATTTATTATCAAGTATTTTGGGAAATTACATATCCATTTTAATTAGCAGTCACAGGACTGTTCCTGGCTATTTTAATCTGGAGCATTAATGCAGGACCACTTTCACACTGTGCCTTTAGCACCGTCTTTTTTTTCCCCCTCTATCTCAAATGCTCATGTGGACATGCATGTGTATAAAGCTAAAAAGATACAATAAAATTAATTCTCTACATTTCAACTGATTTTAAACCACTGATACATCTTTTGAGAGCACGTTAGCACTAACCCGGAGATTTAAAGTAGAATTGAGACAGGCATTTTGGTTTATACAAAACTGCATAAAGAATCTAAAGTCACAGAGACTATACTACTGCAGAAACCCTCATTTATTTCAGCATTATAGATATTGCTTAAAGTTTGACTTGTTAGGCTGTGGTTTGTTTCCTACTGTAACAAATTGTTTCACCATATTATTGGAGTCTGTGTCTTAGCTGACAGCTGGACTTCCCTTGGTTGTTAAATTAACACTAACTGATGTAAGTCCACCAGTAAAACTCTTATCATGAGCCTAAAGACTGGGTCTGGTAGTGCAATCCTACAGTAAAGTATTAGTGAATGTAGAGAAAAAAAAAAAAAAAAGCATGCCCTTGCCTCAGAGCCAGGATGGCTTCTTATCCAATGTTTTGTGTTGGTTATCAGTCTCATTTCTTCTTTGTGATACAAACACTTTGCATATCCATGTACAGAATAGGTCATATAGACTCCCCTTAGCTAATACTTCACACTTCTTCATTCCCTGTTACACAGAGAGATTTAGAGATCCACAGTGTAATTTGCAGATATAATGTATTTTATAAGAAAAATATCTATCAGTTCTGATGTAAAATTTAATTATTTGTTAAGCCATGGCTGGTCTTAGAAGACAGAGGGAAATTATTTGCAAACAGGTATTTCTGCAGACTCTCAACACGTCACAACTGTAAAGAAATTCAGAATGAGAATCTCCTTCATGAGGTGCAGGAGCACTTTTTTCTTCATGTTACCTACACAACAGTGGAGATCTTAAATTCTTTAGTCAAGGGAAAGGTTAATATTAATACCAGCAGCTGTATACAGTTGGTATCTGTGCCAAACTGTGCCAAGCCTGATTTAAATGTAGAATCAGGCGCAGTTGGTAAGATACTCTTCCTCTAATGGAGAAACCCACTCAACATGGAGGAGCTTGAATTTTTGAAGCACTAAATGAAATTTCAGTAATGATGACTGTAGTGGTGGACGCAATATGCTGTCAAAATGTAACATCAAAATATAAGTGGTTCTCCAGAAATGCATATCCATAATGTGTAAAGAAACAAGAGAGATTAAAACAAACAAAAATGTTTGAGTAAAATCACCTGTGAGAGACAGAATAAAATAAATTCTGGGAATACTGAGAAATTGATAGGAGTCTGTTATTAAACCCAGAATCAAATCTAATCACTAATAAAGATTATTGCACTGTCATTACAAAGATACATAAAAGAGAGATTTACGTTGTTGCAAGGTAAAACAGTATTACAGGCTCAAATGGTATTGATATGTCTGGCTGAAGAAGTATTGCTGTTAACTAGCAGTGCCTTTGGTGTGCAACATTTAAGTTGCTTTAACTGGAAAAAAAAAAAAAAAAGAATACAATTAAAACTCATTAAAGTTCCTCATTTCAAAAAGACAGATCTTCATCTAAACTAATGACAGCCAGGAGTACTTCTGAGCTCCCAAATCCGGAAATAGGTCTTGGCCACCTCCCAAGCAGTGAAGACAAAACCTTGGCACACATCTGATCCCTTCCCTTTCTGAACTTTGATTTCAATGAGAAAGAAATCTGGGCACGAGTCAGAAGGGAGAGGCACCTCACTCTGACATTGTGCCCTATCTGGGGATCAAGCAACTGGGACTGCAAGCATTGCACCGGGTGCACAAGCTGCTGAGTTTGGATGCAACCCAAGGTAACTATTTAGGGAGGCCAACTGAACTAAGGAACTCAGGGATTTGATTTTAGAGGCAGTCTGGAATGTCTCCACGTCAAACCTGTTAAAGCTATCTGGAATCTGTATGCCAGGCAGGGAGAAAAAAATTGTTGTACGAGTACTTTCCAGACCTAACTGGAAGAATAACCATCTTGAAAATGACATTAGGCATAAGTAGGGAGCCTATAAGGAATGGAAACAAGGACTGATCACCAAAGAAAAATATTACTTCGAAGTCAAGAAATTCAAGTCTAAAATGAGACTTGGCAAAAGTGGGACTTGCTAAAAGTCAAACTGAATCTGACCTCATAAAGGAAATCAGACTTAATAGTGAAAGGTTTCTTCAGGTATGTGCTTAGATGGAGAAAAAGGCAGCAAGTTGAAAGACTTTGCAGCGAGGGTGAGATACACATGAAAGTTCCACATTTTATTTGGGTCAGTTTATATTTGGGCAAAAAAAAATCTAAACATTGTTTCAGTTTTCAATATGATTCATGTTTTTGAACATGGGATTACACACCAGGAAGCAAACAGATAATGAGACAACCACAAGCAAAGTGAATATTATACCCAAATAGTTTATTAAACTCAAATTGAGGTTACGCAGATAACCTACAGTCTCAAAAATATGGAAAAGAGGTGCATGAAACACAAATTGCCATAGCTGGAATAAACCTATCAACCTTGTGGCAGTCCTCATAATGGGAATATACAAATGCTGTGTCTGCATTATGAACAGTTGTCCTAAAACCTACAGGATCCTTTAGCTTCATCTCAGCAGTGCAGGTTTCAGTGCAATTAGTCCTGAAGACCTCAAAGACCATGTAATATGGTTTTGTCATAGGTAAATTATGCCACACTAGATATTGATGTCTGTTTTGAACTTTCTTTTTTTGAATAGATAATGTGAACCTCAGCACAGCAATGGGTACAGGATCACTGAAAAAAACAGATTTTACCAAAAAGACTAGTATGGGTAAAGGAACAGTATGGTACACAATGGACTGCCTATAAGGTTACCAACACTGGTCTGAGAGATGAAGTGTGGGGCTAGAGGAAAGCTACTGCAGAATCGCTTAAAGAGTGTGTATGTGTGTGTGTGTATTAATCCTGTTTAATATTTCTGGAATGATTAAGAAACAAATGAGTATACTGGTGAAGAAAGTAAATTAAAGAGACTTGTGGGCTACTCACAGATATTCAGGCTAAAGACTGACTTAACTACAGTGGAACTAGTTTCTCTGGGATAGTCCCATGGCAAATGGTGGATGAACTCCACCAAGCACAATTCATGCCAGTTAATGAGGGTCTTGCTCTAACACAAATTCTGGGTAACCTATTCTCCTTCTTCTGGCTGCAGAGTCAGCAAGGGAAGACTAATATTGGCAGATTAAAGGTGGTTTCTTCACAGACCTTCTATTTTGCTACACTTTCCTTCTGTGCCCTCTACTTGCACTGACAATATACTGTTAGATTATTATACAGGAAAACTTTGAAGATTGCAGTAACAGAAATAGGAATGAAATTCAATAGCTCAAAATTCAATAGCTACATTGCTTTTATAAACTGGAAGACCACTTTTAAATAACCATAGGGAGGAGAACCTGGAAGACCAGCAGGGAGGCAGCCTAGATGATGCAATTGTAAGATGTATAAGTAGAAATATTTACACAGCAGCAGACATTATGAGGTGTCCTCCAAAACACTTTGTACAATTCTGGATGTTCACATTGAGAAAGAAAAAAATAAACAGGCTGAAACTGGCTTATGGGAAAATTAGGAAGACAAAGAAGTAGTTATGTCAAAAGAGACTGAAAGTCTGGGTTATTTACCCTAGCAAAACAAAGTTTGAGGCCAGTAGTGATAGCCATGTATGAGCATGTATGGGAAGTAAACAGCAGGGAAGAGAAAAGAAGGCACTACTCAAAGTAAAAGGCATTACTGGAAAAGGAACTAATGGGTATAGATGATCTATTAAAAGCATTAAGATGGAAATTAAACAGTGCCTGACCATTAGAGCACTAAGATTCAGAAGCTAAATTCTGATAGGGGTAGAGGAAAGTAAACACACAGCTATGTCTGAGAGGGCAGCTGGACACTTCAAGAAATGGTGATATGTGGTAACTCCCATGATAAACTGAAGACACGAGGATGCAGGACCAAAGCTCAGCCCAAAGTTGCTTTCGACTCCTAGACATCCTCTCTGTTTTGAAGGTATGATGGGACTTGCTTCAGCTGAGACAGTAAAACTGGTATAATTAGAAATGAAATCTGGGCGTGAGCTCCTCATTCCCTGATACAAAAGAGATTTGGAAGAAGCATGAGAAATCCCAAGTGTTACTGAAAACACCCTGGGTCTGCAGCACCCTTCATCAACAGAAAGCACATCTACAGTGATCCAAGCCCCCTTGGTAAATCCACTCAATCTTCCAACCCATGCTAAGGCTTTCAACCTATCTGTACTGTTTACCAAGCAGCACTGCTCACTATGCTTTATTTTATCAATAAGTTCAATAAGGATCAGTCTGGTGTGCACAAATTTTATGAACCAAGAAATTCCCAGAACTGAATGCTTCCATAATAGTTGTGATGCATCCTAACAGAGCAGAGAATGAAGAAAGCTATGGGCCTTAAATAACTTGAAATGGAGAATTTTTCACACTTCAGCCTTGGAAGAAAACAGAGAAAGAATCATTCAAAATAATTAAGCTTTATAATTTTGGGCTCAGTAATTAATTACGACATAAAATCCCTACAGCTTTTGAATTTTTTTTATTATTATTATGTCAGAAAATATATTTAATTGTTCCAGGTGAATAGTACCACAATTGTCTCCTTTTCTTATTATTGTAGACTGCTAGGCAAATTGGCTTCTAGCCAATAGTAAGCATTTTTATATTACATCAGCCTCAGAGTGGTAGAACAAATCAAGCTTCAAATTTTAATGATAGTGTTTGTTGTTTCAACTTAAATTTCATGTATTGCATGGGTTGTGTTTTGTTGTTTGTTTTTTTTTTTTTTTTTTCCGTGACTACCTTTTTGGCAACTCTTAGAAGTAATTCAGGTCTTTTTTTACCTTATATGATGTATTGGCATAAATACCACATATGCCTCTACAATGCATGTAAGAGGCATATAGAATAAGATTTGAAAATCTGAAATATTTGCAAAGGAAAAAAAAAACCACCAAAACATAAATGCATTAATTATATCTCCCCCAAGACTTCTTTCTTATGTAACTGTTATCCCATAGCCTAGCTTGATTTCTTATAGTTCATTGACCCATTTGGTAAATTCACAGACAAACTTTGGCAGAGGTGTAACTTGATAATTAAAAAGTATGTTATCTCTTGCCAGCTTGTTATAGCCAAGTGTAAGCTGAACGCTAGCTTTCCCTAATCCCATCAACCCAGTCTGTAGGAAGGGTCAGAGGTCAGTAACTGCTTCTAAAAACACTGTTCAATTGAATCCAAACAAGCTCTTACCTACTAAGCAGCTGCTCACAAACAATTTGGAATCTGTCCTCATTACCAATTGTTAGGGGCTCCTGTTGCAAGAAAAGCCCTGTTCTGAATAGGCCTCTAATGCACCAGTAAGTCTTCATCTGATAGGCTAAGATCTAAAGAAGTCAGCAAATTTTTTTTACTTTTTTTTTCCTCGGAGCACAAAGAGAAAAAATTAGAAACCAGCTAATACTGGCTGTCATATCTACTTGATCTATTGGGAAGAAAGATGTTGATTTTCAAATCACAGTGTTGTACATCCAAGAGGACTTCTAGGAACTGGGAAAAGAAAGAATAATAATATACAGAAGATTGTGAAAGGCATAAACTCTTTTTCAGTGACTGATAGAACAAAAAAATTATCTGTGTTAGGAAAAACAGCTTTAAAATACCACATAAGGAAAATTGTATTCAAATATTTTAGTCACTGCTGAAGTTGAGAGCAACGTCATTATGTCCCATGGTCAGACCTAGTTATGCTAATTATCAAAGGGATGCTGGTCCTGGTGCCAGAACTTGTAGACTTCTTTATTTTGTTCTGCCATGTTACATATCTTAATAAGTTAGAAATTACTTTGGAAAGAATAGGTGAAGATGATAGATGCCTGAAAACTTGTAAAGGGGAAATATTTGCTTACAGTATAGCTTGATGCCATGCATAAAGGCATGTATGTGTCCTGATTTGAACATGCACAGGTTTATTCCTGGGAGTTTGTTAAAGTATGTATGTTCCTTTATTAACAATGAAAAAGTCTTGCATCTGTGACAAGCTATTGAAACGTACAGTTGCATTCTGAAACTGTAGTATATAGGGTACCTCCAGATCTGGGAGGTAAACTGGGAGCCTTGTAGTGGTTTCACTGGTTTCAGTGGGGACAGAATCAAACCCTCTCAGACTGCTTTTATTTTTTATCTTTTAAATATAGTTATTGGTTTTGAAATATTTTTTTGACAGTCATGAAAAATAATTACAAGACCATCAGAATTTTACAAGTGAGGTCTTGTATCTCACCAGCACCAAACCACTAGTTCAACCCAGTCCTGGCACCAGCTTGGTGAAAATGACTGCATGCTGGTGTCTCAGAGAACAAGGAAGTGATTGCAGTCTCCTGAGATTTTCAGTCCCCTCCTCTTATTCCTGAGGTCAGTAGCTTTTACAAGCCTGATATGTGAAGCATCTTATCTCTCCTTCCCTAGGGCTGACAGACTGTCCTGGCCAGGAAAGTGAAGTACACAGCAAGATAAAAATTGAGGAAGATTTCCTAACTCAGGTGCAGAATTCTATTACAGCAATCCATGCAGAGAGCTTAGGTGCCTTACCCCTCTTTATGTCCCTGTGAAATTGCATGATAGTTCTCTCAATTTTATATTGCAGTTCAGGAAGATGTGAAAATCATGTTTCTTTTTCTCTGCTGTTTCTTGGGGCTTTTTTGCTTTCTGATGTGAAGATCATGTTTTTTTTCATAAGAGCAGTTGATATCCCTTATTCTTATGTTCCAGATGGAGAAACAAATATTTTAGCTAACTTTACCAAGACAGTGCTAAGAGACTTGTTCTGCGGAGCAAGAGAACAACTCTTGCGAATATTTTGCATCAGTTTCTGCACAAATTTGAACTGCACATCAGACACTAATACAAAGATTAGATTTAAAATACATGCAACTTCTTAAATGATAAATTAAATTCCTATAGAAATAGACATTAATAGAAATATTTTTAGTTTTATTTGAAGCTTTAATGATTACAAATTCCATTTAACTGATATAAAACTCTATCTTCCAGAGGCAGTAGTCATATGCAGTAAGAGGAGTCAGTATATTAGGATAATATAGGTAATAATTTAAATAGCAAAAACTGAAGCTGAAGATGAGATTCACTTGTTTCCAGCAGGTAGGTCTATGTATATATGCACTACTGACTTGATTGTCTCTGAACTTTCAAATTCCTCTAGCCTCCATAGAAAGCCTTTAATGAGTTCATTCTATGGGACTCATTAAAAACTATTTTTCCTAAGGACTTTGGATTTTGTCTTTATTTATACAGTCCCTCAAGAGCAGAGATGAGAGTGTTGCCAAGGTCTGAGCTTCCCTTTATGCTGTTTTATCACTGTCCAGCCTCCCTTACTGACTCCCCTCTGACTCACTGGCAATACACTCATTATCCACTTTGTCAGGCAGGCGTTCAGCTATTCCTTCAAAAATTAATTTGCTCAGTGGACTCTGCTTCCAGACTAAGAATACCATAATGCAATCCAAATGATCACACTGTTAACTTTGAAAACTTCAGCACTGGCTGTCAGTCTTTGTGGAGCAAGTTTGTAGTCTCAGCTCATCTCTCAGGGGTAGGTATTTGCATACCCAAAATGCCATCCAAAATTGGCAGGCTTTTGAGGCTGAGGATGAAGGGGCTGGGACTATCCTATCCAGTGCCAGAAAAGACACTGTGGAGCTATGGTTTGTTTCTGCTCCCCACTTGGTTACCTGCTTTTATGCAGAGTGATGGGAAATGGGTTCAACTATGGAATGCTCAGCCTCAGTGTCTGTTGGAGGCAATTTCTGCAGAAACATTGCATTTATGAACTGCCTCCTGTTTGTGTTATCCCTTGAAATGATGAGCATTGCAAAGGATGCAGATTTGGGATACAGCTTAAGAAAAATTTTTTAATTTATCTTACTTACAAAAACTTGAAGAATGAGTCGTTTTTGTTGTTGGCCATGAAACTGACTGAGATTCAAGAATTCATGGGATTATTTTCTTTAAAAGATTCTTGGGATTTAATTTTTTTTTTTTTCATATGGGTTTCTAAACATAACTGCATTCCTTATACTTAATTATCCCCATGGAAATGTTTAGCCAAATTATGCTTTCAGTCATCCTAGTATAAAGCCAGAGTAGCTCCAGTGAGTTCAGAGGAAGAAGGACAGATGCATATCAGTACAACTAAGAAGAAAATTTGACTTAGGGCTCTGGTATACTGTTCCACTCTATATAGGTAAGTTCTGATCAAAATACAAGTTGAAGTTTTCGAAGAGATTTTCTTCATAATTCAATACCTAGGAAGTCTAGTCAGATGAAAAAGGAAAAGAAGAAGAAAAGGGAAAAGAAAAAGGAAGAAAAAAAAAAACAACCAAGCAAACAAAACACAAAACAAACAAAAAACCCCAAAACAAAAGCAAACCAAAACCAAAAAAAAAACTCCAACCAAAAAAAACCAAACAAAAACTTACCCCACTTTGTTTTCCTGACTCTGCTAATCTCTTTTCTCTGAATGTTTTTCTTTGTTTAGTTTTGAGTCCTAAACAACAACAACTTGCTAACAGTGTGAACTTGATATAAAGCTAACAATGACAGTCTAAATTCCCCTGAAAAAGGGTTAACCATAGACCGTACACTAAAGTATCTGCTTAAAAAAATAAGTCCTTAAATAATTTTATGTTTAAGAGAATTTCTTTGCACCCTTCCCCCTTAGAAAAGAAAAGAAAGGGAAAAAAAAAGAAAGAAAAAAAAAAGTGAGACCATCTTAACTGTAAGAGCAAGTTTATTCAGGTGGTATGAATCAGACAGGGCTCACTGATGCAAACTATAGCCTCAGAAAGCACAGCAGGCTCTAAGCCTCACAGGGCTGCCCCACGAAAAGAAGCATAACAAAACCCAGAGAAGAACAGGCCTGCAGTAATCTCCTTGCCCTGGCTAGAAAACAGGGGTGAAGGAAAGCTGCCCTCTCATTATGGTTTTGGTCTCAAGGTTAGAATTAGACCCTTAGGGTAAGCAGCTGTCAATTAGAGATAACTCTGACCAATGCTGTCTGAAATCTTGGACTTATCTCCTTAGCAACTCCCCTTCTTTCAGGGCAGCAACCCTCTGCTCTGCCTTCAGCTCAAGAGTCATCCTGAAGACAGCAAAGTAACCTTTTCAATTTGGGCAGATGCATAAAAAATCCAGCTTCCAGAGCCTGTGCGAAGCCTACATGACATTTGACTGAAGCTGAGTTTTAATCTAGGTTGATTGCATATTTGTTTTGTTTTCCACATTGCCGATGTTGAGAGGTGATTTTGCTAAAAGAGGATTCTCAGATAATACCTACAAATTTGGTAGTTTTTAGGCGTGCAGTCATTTCCTCAGAAAAATGCAGCATTATCGTGGTTGTGCATCTGCTAGTGCATCTTTCCTTCGTGCTGCCTGTTACACAGGGAGGAATTTGCCAGGAGTTGAGAATTAGGAGTGGCCATGGTTACAGCAGCAGCCTTGGAGTCCTCTATGTAGTGTGGCAGGGTATGCAGAGTGCTGACAAGCACAAATCCTATTAAGAAAAACATGAGGTTATGCACCATTTCTGTAGGAAACATGACAGAATTCAAGGGGGAAGTTTAAAAGATGCCAAAAGCCTTCTCTACCTCTCTTTTCAGGGTTTATTCATTAAATTATTTTTTTAAATCCACTTCAGTCCCTTTTCCTAACCTGGTGAAGTGTCTGAAAGGAGAGAATGAGAGGGGGGTCAGAGAGAGGAGGAGCAGGGAAAGAGAAAAGGGGTGCTCGTGGAAAAGTAAGGGGGAGGAAAGGAGTTTGTCTTTGATTCAGTTGGGGTCCGTATTCACAAAGAGATCACTCAGAAATTTTGTACAAATGGCAGGAGCAGAATGTGAGCGCAATGAGGGGCCTAATACAGGCACTTGTCCTGTAATCAAAGATTCAGCTCAACATGAGTCCTTTGTGAGACAACAGCATCATTCTCCACCCAGGCTAACCCCTGAATGCAGAGCAGCTCCATCAAGTAAGGCAAGCAGGATGAGCCTCGCATTTCTTTGTCTTGTTTGGAAAATATGGGTTTAATTTTTTTTTTTTTTCCTATTCCTCATTCGGTTCTCTTCTAAAGAAAACATTTTTTGATAGGCCTGTAGTAAGCCAGAGGATGTTTGCGTGAGTGGAGGCACTCTAAGGCTGAGGAGAGAAGCAGATGGGCTGACATGGTGGAGTGAGGGCAGCTCCAGCCTGCGCTTGGTGAGAGTGTGCAGAAAAATGGCTGACATTTCCACGCTAGCGAATGCATGATGGGCGTCTTCCTCTGTGTAAGCACAATTCCCCCTTCCTCGAGCTTTAGCAGCCCCACAGAGATAAGATATACAGGGATCCCTTTTTTCCTGCTTAAAGCAATTTGGCAATAGAATTTCCCAACTTTTTGCAACATTTTTCTTTAAAAATAAAAGATTACAGTTTTATTAAAAAGAAACAGAGAATTTCAATATGGGTAAATGGATTTTTTCAATTGAGTTGCATTAGAAATGCCTTTTTTTGAGTTGCAAACACTTTTTCTGCATATGTATATGTTAATGCCACTGTAGAAAATTGTTTTTAAGTGAAATAGAAAATGCAAAACAATGTTTATCTGCTTTCTGATATTTTTGCTTAGTCTGAGCACTACCTGACGTGATGGGTATAAACTATTATTTTCAGAATTTGGATCTTGAGACCTGGAAACAATATATAGAAGGTAAATCAGATTTGCAATCCTTAAAGCTTTACACAGAAACAATACAAAGGAATACAATTAAAGAATTGCCATGCAGAAAGTGAGCATAAGACTAAGCAGCTCAGTTGAACACTTTGTTATTCTGGGGTTACAGCAGCGTAAACCAGCATGGCATTGTGGCAGGGAGGCAGGCCCCAAATTCTTAGGAATCCTATTAATTCTTTGTTTCTTCATTTGCTAAGTGCTTATCTCTATAGACAACTGACTACTACCTCTAGCACTGCTAAAGGTATTTGTTGAAAAGGCTACCCAGAAATGGGCTCAAGCCTACATTCCTCACTGATATCACAGGTAGTCTTGGAAGCAAAAGGTCGAGTGTTTACATTTCAGACAGGCTTATTTTAGACACAAATGTCATAAGAAATAATCAGAAATGGCAATATTACTATTTTAGCATACAATGTAAAGTTTAAAATTTTGCTGAACACCTGGCGACAAAGTGAAAAGGGAAAATACAGTTTCAAATAATAGACTTTTTGGTATAAACTTAAATGTAAAAGAAAATATTACTGATAAATTAATCTTATTTAACTGAAATTTGTGCATTTGTGCTGTTTGATATGTAGCATCATATTTTTACCTGACTTTCCATAACATTGTTGCAATTCACCTGTGTGCTATATGTGCATGAATGTGCGTGTGTATATATTTATGTGGCCATATAACCCTCAGGTATCTTGCAGCTGAATATTTTGGAAGCCTAAACGGTGTACTTTTCTGTCTGTTCACCTACATTTTCATATCCCATAGATCCAAAACACGGTGAAAATCTAGTTGCACAGTTATAACGTAAGGTTTTATCAGATTATTATTTAATGATTATACACCCGTCCAAATTGATACCTGTCAAAAGTGAGCAAATATAAATCCATAAATTATTTATTTATTTATTCATATATGGCAGACACATGTTTTCAATTTTGTGTTTTCAATTTCGTGTTATCAATTTGAGACATTATATAGGGACTGCAGAAAGTTTTGCGTTTTCAAATAGGCCTGGCTTTAATTCTTGGCGTGATGTAATCACTACCATACCCCTTCTTGCTGGGGAATAAAACCAGAGAGAATCCTGAAGGCTTTGTGGCCTTCCAGGCTGCCCTGGGCTCTGCCGTGAGAGCTTCCAGTGTGATTCAGCACTCCGCCCCTATTCAAGGACCGAATAAGAATGTGCTTAAGTGCTTTGTGCTTCGAAAACATGCTTAAACGCTTTGTTGGATTGGGAACTAATTAAACGACTGAAAGTTCAAACTTAATATGTCGTTGTAAGAAATGTGTGAATTTTCCCACAGGAAAGAATAGCATGCGCTGAAAATATGGGCAAAAAAGATTTTGTTTGTTTCCTTGGTTTTGATTTTGTTTGTTTGCTGGTTTTATGTGTTGCAGGTTTTTGTGGGTTTTTTTCTTTCTTCCTTTTTTTTTTTTTTTTAGGAAATATGATATGATTAATTTTCAGGGCCATTTCCTTCTAAATAATTGAAAATATTTTTTAAAACGTGTGCAAGAAAAATTGAAAGTAAAAAAAAATTTAT